>CAUYON010210654.1:0-24771 GCA_963573935.1 Arctocebus calabarensis | reverse complement strand
TTCCTCCAGCTTCATAGTAGTCAGAGATTTTAGCTCTCCTTTAGCAGTGCTGGATAGATCTTCCAATAAGAAGCTAAGCAGGGTGGTACCTGTGGCTCAAAGGCACAAGAATATGGGGAAATGGGCAAGGGAGGGGAGGGGAGGAAGGAGGTTGGGTGGAGGGAGAGTAACTGGTGGGGCCACACCTATGGTGCATCTTAGAAGGGTACAGGCAAAACTTACTAAATGCAGAATAGAAATGTCTTCATACAATAACTAAGAAAATGTCATGAAGGCTTTGTTAAACAGTTTGATGAAAACATTTCAGATTGTGTATGAAACTAGCACATTGTACCCCTTGATTGCACTAATGTACACAGCTATGATTTGATAAAAAAAAAAAATAAAAAACAGTGACCATTCTTACAAGCCTGGTGCTCGGTCTCTTACATATTCCCCCCTTTTTCTGTTTAAGTTATTCTTGTATGGAGTAAGGGAGAAACCTGCAGTTGTCTGTCTCGTCAGTTGTCCTTATCAAGTAGCTCTCCTTCTAGCTAAGTAAGAGAATAAATAACAAAAATTACACCAATGAAATCATTGAGGGCTTTCACAGAAGAAAAGAAGAAGAGGGATTAGCCACACTATTGAAAATGTTTAGAAATCTAATTTTTGTGACAGATTGCACTCTTTCAGACAAATTACTTCCTCCATGTCAAACAATATGGAAATGGTTGGTCATGGCAGTAATAATACTGATCTTACACATTTCATCACCTGTTTGTCTCGGGCTGACTCGTAGGATCAATGACACTTTCATAGCTTCCTTCAAGTATTAACCAATGCTCGAGGTTTTAATGTCAGGTGAGGAAAGGGCAGCGTCAATGAGCCCACACTGTTTCCAAGCTGAAGTCTGAAGGAACAGTAAATAAGTAAAATTTTCTCACCTTTGCTGAGATCAGTGCAATTCTTACCAGGAACAAGAAATCTGCAGTTTTACCAAATCTCCGCAGTTCTCTCCCTGTAATCAATTTTGTCTAATATGTAAGCTATCGCCAGACAGAAACTGGTTGTGAAAAGTTGGGGGGGCTGCCAAGATTTGACCAGTGCTTCTTTGCTTGAAGGCAGTGTGATTTGTTGTTAGAAGTGGTAGAGTATTGATTTTTATTTTTTTGTACTCACAATATGGGAGGTGACTTTTGACACTACTTGAAAAGCAGTCAAACGCATGACACTTAATCTATAATGACTTACCTGTCAGATTATAACTAAGGAAATTCCAAATGGATAATTTTTACTTTTTCATGCTTCTATAGAAATACACATTAATTTTATATTGCCTACCGCAGCATGCCTCAAGAGGCTTTCTTAATTATGTCTCTATTTTATTTGAAAATTAAATTATACCTTTAGTGATATGACAAAAAATAATACATTTAACTCAGACCACCTGTCCTTTGTTGCACCATTTCAAATTTGGTTCTTCTTATTTTGTTTTATGGTACTAAGAAGGGGAAATTCACTTTTAGTTACATTTATTTCCAGGAAAAAATATAAGTAAAAATCCTGGGTCACAATTTAAAGTAATTTTCTCTGTTTATGTGTAAATTTGAATAAAGGGACAATCATCATGCTAGTGTTAGTCATAGTTAGTTATTTATGTATGCCAATATGTACCACTGTACATACAGGAACCTTGTAATGTTTTACTTTAATTCAACATTGATGCACATGTAATCAAAGAAATAACACAGAATCAGTGTGCCCTTCACAATTTCCCCCCCAATATATTATAAAACTACAGTACGAGATACTTTGCTAAGAAGAACATGTTCCAGCTCCATCCATGTAAACACAAAAGAGGTAAAGTCTCCATCTTTCTTTAACAGTTATGTACAATATGGAAGCAAAACTTGACAAATTTCAAGTAGGTGGGAGGGTGAGGGAAGGGATGCATAAATTCACGCCAAAAGTGTACATTAGTGAAGAGCACAATTATAACTTTGACTTAAAATATCTAAAAGCAAACTATGTGACCAAAATATCCACTGGTATCATTACTTTATGAGTTTGAGTAAAATGTAGAAATATTACATTTTTTTTGTCTTTTGGGTATTTTTCTGTTATCTTTCTAAAAATGATTTCTATTGTATCCCATTGAGGCTAGAGAATGCATTCCATATTACCTCAATTCTTTTAAGATGGTTTGATGGCCTTGATGTGATCTATTTTTGTATATATTCTTTGAGCAATGGAAAAGAATATATATTATGCTCTTTGGGTAGAATTTTCTATAAGTCAATCAGATTCTGTTGTGTGATGATGTTTTCGAATCTTCTATACCTTGATAATTTTCTTTCTACTTCTATCAATGATTGAAAGAGGAGTGTTGAGATACTTAATTATATTTGTGGATTTGCCTATTTCTCTTTTCAGTTCTGCTAGCCTTTGCTTCACATAATTTGAAGTTCTGTTTGCTTACATGTTAAGATTGCTATTTCTTCTTGGTAAATTGATCTTTTAATCATTATATAATGTCCTTTTCTGTCTATGATAATTTTCTTTTCTTTGAAGTTTATTTATATGGTATTGATATAGCTACTCAAGATTTAAATAATTATTCTTTTTCTGTTCTTTTACTATTTATATTGACATGAACTTGTAGGTGGCACATAGGTGATTATGTTTTTAAGTCTGTCAGTTAATGTATTTATAACATTTACATTTATTGTAATTATCATGTTAGGCTTATGTCTGAATTTTTTTGTGTGTTTTCTTTTTTTTCCTCAGTTTTTCATGTTTCTATTTTCTTTTTCTTGATTTCTTATAAGCTAGTGGAACATTATTTTTAGAATTAAGTTTGGTTATTATGTTTTTGACTGTATGGATTTATATAGCTTTTTAAGTGGTTGGTGTAGCATATTATAGTATAAATATTTTCTCTACATATGTTGAGACCTACATCAGTTTTATAATTTTTGTTTTCACTACTAAACATAATTTAGAATATTTCAAAGTGAAGAGACAGTCCATTATATTTGCCCATTTTTTTGTGACTGTGTTTTTCTCTTTCATGATACTATAAAATATATTGTTTTTATCATTTTTCCATTTAGAGAAGTTTTTAAAAAATATTCTTTTGGGGGTGGTACCTGTGGCTCAGTGAGTAGGGCGCCGGCCCCATATGCCAGAGGTGGCGAGTTCAAACCCAGCCCTGGCCAAAAGCTGCAAAAAAAAAAAAATTCTTTTAGGATACATTTATTGGTGACAAATTCTCAGGTTTTCTACATCTGAGAATGTCTTCAGTTCCCCTTCATTCCCAACATGATTTTTGCTGGATATATGATCTAGTTTGATAATCTTTCTTTTCTTTTTTACTTGACAAACACTATTACACGTCCTTTTAGTCTTCATAGGTTCTGATTAGAAATATGCTGCCATTCATCTTGTTTTTCCACCATAAATAAAACATTATTCTTTTCATTCTGATTTTAATGTATTTTCCTTTTTAATTTTCAGAAGCTTTACTATAATTGTTTTTGATGTATATTTTTGTGTTTATTTTATTTGCAATCCACTCAGCATTTTGAATCTGTAGATTTATTTATTTTAATACATTTGAGATGTTCTTCAGCCATTATTTTTTGAAGTTTTTAAAAAAGACATATCCTCTTTTTCTTCTTTTAAAACTTGTATGACAATATTGTGTTATAGCCCTACAGATCCCTCAGGTTCTGACTTTTAAAAAATATGTAGTGAATTTTCTCTTTATTGTTCAGATTGGGTTATTTGTATTGTTTGATCTTTAAGTTTGCTAATTATTCATTCTTTCCCCACAATGTTTTTGAGCCCATCCACTTTGTATTTCATTTGGGTTATTGTATTTTTCAGTTAATTAAATTTCCACTTAGTTCTTATTTCTATCTTTTATTTGTTTGCTTTAAATTTCTAACTTTTCATTGTATAAGCATGTTTTTAGTTTCTATTTGAACCACTTTTGATATTATTTGCTTTAAAATATTTTTCAGATAATTGTACCTCTCCGTATTCCCAGTGATTGTATGTATTGATTGTGTTTAAAAAAAATTTTATTCAGGATGAGATGTTGCTGGTTCTTTCTGATATGAGTGATTTTTGTTTAAAACCTGGAGATTTGGGAGTGTTATGTTCTAAGACTCTGGGTATTATTGAAACCCTTTCTTTTAGCTAACACCTTAGTCAGCTTGAGTTACTATAACAAAAAGCACCAGAGAAATTTGTTTCCCATAGTTCTGGAATCTGGGAAGTTCTGGATCAAAGCTCTGGCAGATTTGTTATCTGGTGAGGGCCTGTTTTTCTGGTTCATAAATGGCCATATTTTTGCAGCATCCTTGCTTGGCAGGAAGGGAAGAAAGGTCTCACAACCTTTTATAAAATACTAATCCCATTAATGAGGGATCTACTTTCATGACCTCATCTAATTCTAATTATCTCTTGAAGATCCTGACTCATAATATGTATCAATAGGGACTACGTTTTCAACACATGAAATTTTGGGGAACACAAGCATTCAGTTTATAACATCTGGATTCCTTTTATACTGTAGCTACTTCATAACTGGAAGGAGAAGTCCACATTTTCTACTTGGCCTTATTGACAGCTCAAACAAGGGGAATCTCTTCATTACTGCTGGGCAGGAATGAGAGTTCTGGTTCTCCACTAAACCCCCACTGATGCTTCCTATTTTTGTTATTTAAGAAGGATAACAATTTTGGGGGGATATCCATAAAGTTCATAGTAATATGGTCCCAGAGATGATTTGAAGATGTAGGGGGGAAAATATAGGAGATAATGCATCATGTTTCTTCAATGCATGCATTAAAGTACTTGGGTAGGTGGGCTGAGGACAAGCTACCAGAGAATAGTAGAAACAGAAGGAGAAGGTAATAAGGCAGGAGAAAGATGTGATGATGATTAATTGATGGACTAAGTTCCCATGGTATATATGCATAGTTTGGAGGCATGATTTGCATATTTGTGTGGCATATATAAAGTCAAGGAAAGGAATTAATAAGGAGAGTTTAAAGTTCTAGACTTAGGAATTTAGACTTCTTTTGAGGGAACTAGTATTTTACAGTTTTATTATCCTTTTATTTTCAGTACTATCAGTAAGTCAGGTTTCATAGTCTTGCTTGACTAACAAGGGTTCCTGGATTCAGTGAGCTTAAATGATTTGTCTAATATCGCTGAATTTGTTAATAGCACTAAGAAAGCAGGTAATAAAATTTTTTAGTGGCTGAATGAGTCAGCCCACATTTCTGATTTCTTAGCTTACAGAGGTCTGACAGACATCATAGTTCTAGTTAGAGAAAGTGGAGGCATTTCTTTTCTGCCAAATTGCAGAACTTCTCCCACATTTCATAAACAATTCTTGGAAGACCTTGACAAACACAGTGGTCTAACGGAAAATTATTTACTAGTGTTCTTGCTCTTCTTCTGTAGGTGTTTACACTTATTTTATAAGGTCTTTGACATTTAAAAACATGAAAAACATTCTCTAATTTAGTGCTAATGTGGAATCGTGCATTTCAGTACTAACCAAATATAGACAATTGCAGAGAATCAGATCAGGGTAAAGTGCATCTTCATACTTAGACCCATTCCCAGGGGAAGCCATTTCTTTGTAGTAAATTGTACAAGTTTTAGGGGCTGAGATATTAGCTTCCTCAAAGATCATTTTGTAAAATCTGTTAGATGAATACTCTTCATGTCACTATTTTGGGGAAATATTTTGGGGAAGTATTTAAAGTCAGTAATTTTGGGGAAATATTTAAAGTCAGTAATTTCTATGAATTCTTCCCATCAGTGGCACCCTCCACTCTGAGGATAGATCTAGTGGTGACAGAATGCAGCCCAAGATAAATGAAGCATGACACAGTATTTTGACTTACTCATCACCAGTGATCCTTACCGTAATTTCCCCCTTGTTCACACTCTCCTAGGTCACTGCCACAGCCAAAGTCCCCTTCTTAAATCTGGAACTACAACTCCAATTCTAGGTTTCAGATCCTTCCTTCTCTCCCCTCCCTTCTGTGTGCTGCCAGCTCATCTTTCTTGCTATCCATCTTGGCTCAGTCACATTACTGTGACCCAGCATCTCATTGCATGTTTTCATAAATGGCCTTTCATTGCTCCCTTGTCTTTGTTTTAAAACCCATCCTTGCATGAATTTAACCTCTCAGTGTCTCATTTCAATATCTAGATAGCGAATTCTGATAGAGACATCAAGCTACTATTGATATTTGGTGTCATTACAAATTCAGAGCCTCAATTAGCCTTTGGCGCCATAGAACAGCATTTTTCTAGGTTAACACCATCTTCCTTTCTTTTGGCAACTATTTAAAATGTTAATTTCTTTGCTCAAATTTCCAAATTACCATCATTCTTCTCATTCTCAGCAGATGACAGGTCATTCAACTTAGCTGTGAAATGAAATTAAGGTCAAAGTTGAGATTTTTCATCAGTTTTGTTCATTTCTATACTCATCCTTGTACATCCATACTTTCTCATCTCTTCTATCTGGGCGGATGTGATGTAACTCTCTCTGATTGTGGTATTTACAGATTTCATGCCTCCTGCTTTCTTAGGAACCTCAGACTTCTGTCAAATACTATTTTTCCCCTATCTTATGACTCTCTTTCTCTCTCCCTTTATAATAGAAACATGCACATTTGAAAAATCAAGCAAGCAAGTCAACAAACAAACCAAAAACTGTACCTCTCACAACTATCTAGGCTTTTAATTTTTTTTGCTGAATTTTCTAGAAAAATAATCCCACATTCTTTTTTTTTTCCTTTAAACTTCCCAGTTATGAACTTACCAACTATAACTCGGTTCCTATTCTCACCATATCACAAAACCCCTGTTGATAAAGACTCTAGTCACCATGGCACTTATCACCAGATAATTGATTATTTTCTATTTTTAACCTTTATTTCTATTTCTGTAAAATGTGGAAACGTATCTGCTTCATTAATATATCAATTAATGAATAGGTAATAAATTTATGTAGTTAAAAGTTCAAACAGTGCTACAAAGGAAGGAAAAAAAAATACTCTTCACCACCCCTGTCCTCTGGTCATTTACTTTCCATTCCTGGATATAATTAGTGTCATATTTCTCAGAAGCAGCTTTTGCAAGCATGAGCCAACATGCATTCTCATACACGTACATAGAGATGCACAAACATACATTCACATCTTCCCTCACTTTTTAAAAACAGAAATAAACCTTTGTTAACTTATCTCTGTACCCTTGATGTTAACTTATCTCTGTACCCTTGATGAAAGACCATATATATTAGCCATTTTAATAGATGCTTAAACTTCAAGGTACTTCAAGAAGGTTGTCCAGCTTATCATGTAACCAACCAGCAAGTTAGGGGGTCTATTGTTTCTCACTGCTGCAAACATGGTGTTAAATGTTTAAAAAATTTTGGTTATAAGATAACCATGTCAGTAAACAATTTTCATTTATTTTGGGAGGGAGGTGAAACATTTTTCATATGTTTAAGTGCCATTTGTATTTTTCTCTACGAATATTTGAATATTTTGTGTCTATTGAGTTGATTAATATTTTTCTCATTGGTTTGCAGGATTTCCTCAGGGAAAAGATGCTTATCTGTTCCATGATTTTCCATATATTGCTTTTTTCCCACAATACCAAATGATTCTTTGGATGCCTCCTCTTCCTCATCTTCTGAGACTCATTCTCTTTTAATTTTTCTACTACATTCCTGATCCTTTCTTCATAGCACTCTTTGTCGACTCCTTCACTTTTACATTTTGGCATTTCCTAAGGCTTCATTTACAGCTCTCTCTTCTTATCTCACATATATGTTTTAGAGTGCTCACATTAATTATATCTTCTTATGTGAATTCAAAACTCATTTATATGTTGATATCATTTGATCAAATTCTCTAGACAGACTTTCTTGCTAAGCTTCAGAATTACATCATCAACCTCTTACTGGATAGCTTGTTATTTTCATGAGATCTTTTCAAGGCATTTAAAATCCAACTGGTCCATTAGAGAACTTATCATCCCCAAACCTCTCTCCCTCTTCCAACACTCCGACAACCAACAATACACCTGCTATGCTCTTGCACATCTGATCCATGTGAATGTTACCAAATTAACCAGTTACTTGAGCCGTAAACATATGACTCTTCTCGGATATCTCCTATCCTTCATTCTTCCAACAGCCATCAGGTTTTCCTGATTAAGGTGTAAAATATTTTGTATCAATTCCTTTTCTTCATTTTCTCTAAGTCCTTTCCTTAATTAGGTTCTTATTTCTTTTTACTCAGATTAGTAAAAAGTTGGCTTCCCATCTTCCTTTTTAGTCTTTTAATTTTTTCTCAAGGTTGTTACTAGGATGGGCTTCCCCAAATTTGCTTTATCGTTCTCCTGCTTAAAACTTGACTGTGGCTTTCTAAGTATTTTAAGGTGAAAAATCCCCATTGTAGCTCACATATTTCTTATAGTAAGTGTAATTTCTTATAGTAAGTGTAAAGAGATCTACATCTTGACCCTTTGAACCTTTAAATGTTATATGGGAAAAGGGGCTCTCCAGAAGTGATTGAGGCAGGTTCTTGAATGGGGAGAGGATCCTACATTACACAAGTGGGCCCTAACTGTAATCACAGTGTCCCAATAACAGGAAGTCAGAGAGAAGAGGCAGTGTAATGACAGAGGATGATAATGAGCTAAAAGCCAAGAGACCCAACTTCTAGTTGTGAATTTTCCACAGATCTACTGAGTTATATGAAAATGGTCTCTTTGTTTCTATGTAGCCCATTATTTTAATTTTTAGGCAGAATATAATTCCATCAAGATTTAAGATTTAATTTATATTTATTCCATTTAGTCAACCAGCCTAGACATCTGGATGTAATTAAATATTTACATATTTTCCCCAATGACTTTGTTAAGAATAGCACAATTGCCCCTTGTTTATCAGATATCCTACTAGCTTTTTTCACTTTCAATAAAGCTTCATGTTCCACTTCCCCTTGCATTCATAAAAATTTTCAGACATTCTTTCTATTATACCCCTAGGAAATTTGGATAAAAACGTTTATTCTTAGTTTCCTTTTTCACCTTGCTCTGTTCCTTCCTTCTTCCTGGGTCATCTTCCTCCTCCCCTCTCACACACATCCAGGGGAGAACTTGTTTCTCAGAAGACTCAAATGCATTTAATGTCATTATTATTTTCTGCATACTGAGAGTACTGTGGTTTATTTTTACAGTTATATTTGTTTTAAATTTTCATAGATGTATTGTGGTAGGTAACCTTTAAGATTGTCCCAAATAATTCTTGTCTCTTGATTTTTATGCCCTGTGTAATCCTTTCCCCTTGAGTGTGTGCTATACCTCCCGATTGGCTTCTAATGAGCAAAAGAGATGGGATGTCACTTCTAATATTAGCTTACAAAAAGACTGAAGGTTCCATCTTGCTTTCCCTCTCTTTGTTTTATTCACAGCCTTATTCACAGCCTCCTCTTGCAGGAAGCCAGGTGCTATGGCATGAGTGACCTATAAAGAAGCCTACCTGATGAGAAATCAATGTTCTTGGACATGGCCAGTAAGTACCTGAAGTTAAGGGCTATGAGAGTGAGACTGGATAGTGGACCTTCCCTCCAGCCTTGAGATGGCTGAATCTTGGGTGTGACTTCTGACTCATGAAAACTGTGAGACAATCACTATTGTTTTAAGTCACTAAGATTTGTGATATTTTTTCTGCAGCAATTGATAACTAATATATGTATATTGCAATGCTTATAATGTGTGCAATAATACAGGGGTTTCTTGCTAAACCTGTTGCCTAATCCAGTCTGCTACATACTTTCACTTTTTTTGAGAATCAGAAAGAGTCTTGAATGGGAGACAGAAGACTCAGGATCTAGACATAGCTTTTCCACCAACAAAGTAGTCTGGGTTTCTCATTTGGAAATAAATTGGTCATCAAAATTGGCTGTGCATGGTAAACATCCTGGAAACCCTGAGGATTATTGAATATAGGTCCCATCTATATGAATTCTAACTTAATTGTTATGAGGTATTACTTTAGGCCCTGAGCTCTTAAAATCTGAGTAGCTTATTCTAATGTGCAGTAAAGAATGAGAACCATTGTTCTCAGTGTAGTTTCTAAAAGTGTATTTTCTCAACCTGCAGTATCAGCGTTATCTTGGGAACTTGTTATGAATGCAAAATTGCATGCCTCTCTCCAGATCGATACAGTCAGAAACTCTGAGACGGAGCCTAGAAACCTCTTTTAGTAAGACTTGCGAGTGATTCTGATGTAGTCTGAAGTTAGAAGACCACTGCTCAGTCTAGGTGGTTCTTACTCAAGGTTCTTCCAGTTCAAAGGTGTATACATCCATTTTTTTCTGCCCAGGGAACCCGATATTGATTTCTCTCACTCTACATTCACTTACAGTTCATGGCCTATCAAATTTCTACTTGTGTGTTCCTGTTGCCCTGAACTTGAAGATAGAAGTCCCTTAGACTGATATGGCAGTAGTTGCCAACATGTTAACCTGGGGAGCCAATCTGGTTAATGTTGCAGGGCTGACTTTCCAAGAAATGTAGATGGCTGTGTAGTTAAAAAGCCAAGTGGAATTTTACTTCCCTTGAGACCCTTTTTCCCCAGGGATGCCATTCTGACCTTCACTTGACCAACTGTATGAGTTAATCTAGTCTATGTTACATTTCAGGAAGGAATCTGCATTTTGAGGGTTACTGTTTAGTAAGCAGTATTTCATGGTAGTTATTATAAAATCAAATTGTTAAGTTTCTTGATGGAACTTAATTGTGGGTTAAATTGACATTTGTAAGATGGATAAACTGAGGCTTAGAGATGCAAAGAGACTACCTCAAGTAGTAAGGGGCAGATATTGGATTGGAACCTAAAATTCTCAAATTCCAAATGCTGGGATCAGATTCTACATCCTCATTATCTAACAGACATGTTCACAAAAACTACAGAGCTGTCAGATGAGCCTCCCCCCTCCCTTCTCTATTTTCCTTGGGACTTCCTTGCTTTTCCCTTCACTTATGCTTACCCGGGACAGTGTAACACTTATTTAGTGATTAGCCTTTCTCCAGGCACTTTGTCTTCTATTCCTCTTTCTTCTGAGATGTTGCCACAGCAACAGTTAATGCCAAAAGACGGTGGAGCAAAATCAATAAAGTCTGAGGAAAAGATTTTTGAGCCAGGAGTTTATTATCAACCAATTTGCCTTCTAAGTAATAAAGCAAGAGGCAGACACCCTCAGGCATTTGGGAACTTTTGGAGCCCATGCCAATGAGTACTTCTTGAAAACAACTTGTTGAAGAGTGTTTTTTTTTCCCCCTTATTATTTGTTTGGTTGAATTTTTGTCAAGAAACATACTCTACTAGGTTTATATCCAGAAGAGTGTGTTTCTTGACAAAAATTCAACCAAACAAAAGGTCTTAGGAGCAAGAAGCTGGTGTAAAAAGCCTGGCTTTTGTACTTTTCCTGTTTCCTAGAAAGTTCTCCAGATCCCTGGAGCACCCTGTCTAGATAGTACACCGCATTCTAATGCCTTTCTCTTTGCTGTTTTTACCTGCTTGAATTTTATTTTATGTTTTTTATTTTATTTAGTACCTTGATATATGGGACTGGTGCCCTACTCCCTGAGACACAGGCGCCGCCCTACCTGCTTGGTTTTTATTGATAGAATTTATTATTACTTGACGTATCTTCTATGTGCATGTGTGTCCATAGACGTTATCTGTGACTGGAAGTTCCTTGACAGCAGGAACTCTGTTCTGTTTTGTTGACCAGTAACTACTCAACTTGCTGGGCAGCACCTGCCACATAGTGTGTATTCAACAGGCATATTTAAAAAAATTGTTAAGGCTCGGGGCCTATGGCTCAACGGGCTAAGGCGCCAGCTACATACACCTGAGCTGGCGGGTTCGAATCCAGACCGGGCCCGCCAAACAACAATGATGGCTGCAACCAAAATAATGGCCGGGGCATTGTGGCGGGTGCCTGTGGTCCCAGCTACTTGGGAGGCAGAGGCAAGAGACTCACTTGAGCCCAGGAATTGGAGGTTGCTGTGAGCTGTGATGCCCTGGCACTCTACCCAGTGTGACAGCTTGAGGCTCTGTTTCAAAAAAAAAATTGTTAAAATTGTACATTGTCATAATTATAGTTTTAGAATAAAATGCAAAATCCCTAAAGCCTGACAAATTAAAAATAGTAATATAGTTAATGAATGTGGGAAGAGGGGGGATGGGAGATGAGAAACAAAGTAATTATGCTATTCCTCTGTGAAACCAAGGATATTGCCTCATGTTAAATATTTTATTTATTTGTTTATTTTTAATGTTTGATTTTAGATGGCTTCTTTCGGTGAAGTTTGTAATGTTTTATTTATTATACTTTAGAGGAAACTCTCATGGATTAAAAGAACTTCTGGGCAAGAAACATTCAGTTTAGCAGTTTGTTTCCATTTTTTCTTAGTTTCCTTTTTTCTGTATTAAATTCAGAGAAAATGAAATGTAGTGTTTTATTCAGGATGATGCTTGCATTATGAACCCATTGTTGTCTAAAATACTTTCTATCAATGCACCTGTATAGCTGGAGCTAGCTGTTCTCTTTATTGCCTTCTTTTAAAAAATCCCTTTCTGTTTATATGTATAACAGAAGAGTGACTAATTGATTTTCACCAATGGCTGGCAATACTTATTTTTTGGGTGATGTGTTGCTGAGTGACTTTAAAAAAAAATCAGCTTGGCTCGGCGTCTGTGGCTTAGCAGGCTAAGGCGTCAGCCACGAACACCTGAGCACGCGGGTTCGAATCCAGCCTGGGCCCGCCAAACAATGACGGCTGCAACCAAAAAATGGCTGGGTGTTGTGGCGGGCGCCTGTGGTCCCAGCTACTTGGGAGGTGGAGGCAAGAGACTTGCTTGGGCCCAGGAATTGGAGGTTGCTGTGAGCTGTGATGCCACGACACTCTATGCAGGGTGACAGCTTGAGGCTCTGTCTCAAAAAAAAAAAATCAACTTATTTACATGTATGTAGATATGATATGTATTTTTCATAATTACCACAATTTTTAAAAATCTAAGACTAAAGTCACTACTTTGAGATAGCATAATTAATTTATCTATTTAGCCAATATTTTTTGGCCAATGAGTATGTGAAAAGGACCATATTATTTGCTGTGGATGTCTGGTTTCCTGAGAGAAAGGTAATTCCTTGATGTGATCACATGGTACTTTTTTTACATGTTTTACATGGAGTAAAACTTTATCATATTGTGATATAACAACCCACATTCATAATGGCAATCTTAAGCTGTCAAGAAAAACAAACAAAACATCTTTTTTTCTGTTAATAAGTTAGCAAAGCATTTTTCACATGCATTGCCTCTGTCAGCTTAGAGACGTGTATGCATTATTTGAAATGGTGGCAAATACTGCTTGGAGGCATGCTGTGGTTTGCTCAGGAGCCCCTACGTGTGAAATGGCAAAGCCAAACGCAAGTTCCAGATTTCCCTTTCCAAACACTGTCTTCTTCTCTTGCACCCTGTTTTGGTATGCAGGAAATACATGGCATGTGTTGAAAGGTTTTCATGAAAATACAAAAATTATTGCTAGGAGGAAAGATCAGATTTCAAATTTCTGGAGCACACATTTATGCTGAAAACCTCATTTCTGGTATAAATTGTCAGCACATGGCTTCGTATGTACCACCTCATGTAGCTCACACGATCCTAGGAGGAAGGTAAAATGACTGCCCCCATATTACAGACAAAGACACTGAGGGTTGGAGAACTCAAGGTGAAGGAGAGCAGACAAGCCAGAGCTCAATTCAAGCCCAACCACTTTGACTTGGAACTCACGTTTTAAAGATTATATTTTCTTATCTCCAGCCCAGAAAGGAGAAGTACTTTACTCAAGTCTTACCTGCAACTGGAGGTTGCTTGCAAAATAGATTCTCAACTAATTAACTCATTCCTTTCCTCTATAGCTTTTTCAAACCTATTTTGTTGGCTGTACTTGGGAATACATTCTTAAAGGCATCTCTTAGGCTTCTCTTGGTTATAGTTCAAATTATTTTTATTTTCTATCCTAGAACCTGTTTTCCCCACCTCTGCTAATTTGTTTGATCTTCCCCATCACTTGAGTGGTAGTGATTGAAAGTGGACCAGAGCTGGGGCCTGTGTGCTGTTTCAAACTCCAGAGAAATGCTCGTTAGGGTGACACGTGTCCTTACCCTGGCTTATTCCCATTGCTTCCCAGAATCACAGAGTTTTATTTGGAATGCATTGATTTGCAGTTCTTCCTGGCCTCTAGGCATAGATTAAATGAAATTACACAAGTTATTACTCCATAATCATTACTTACCTGGGGCTTTCCAAACAATAAACCCTAAATTCTATTCCTCAAAGATCAAAGGCAATTTTTCTTATCCTTGCAAAGTGCTTTATCATCCTGTACAGAACAGAACTGCGTATGAGAAGGAAGTAAGTGATATGGAAAATAACTGGTCATTCTGAAAGGTGAATTGATTAAATTTCTGCTTTTTAAAAATTCTATAAGATGTTATAAGGAAACATCGTGCTGGACAATAATAATTATATTTATTAATTATAATATAATAAATATATTTATTTATTTTATAGTTTCTGGCCAGGGTTGGGTTTGAACCCACCACCTCCAGCATATGGGGCTGGCACCCTACTCCTTTGAGCCACAGGCGCTGCCCTATTTATTTATTTTATTATGAAGTTTAGGTCATCTAGTTTAACATGGGCACATGTAACGGATGAGGAAACTAAGGCCCAACTAGGAGGAAGGTTAGAAGGAAGGAAGTCTCTGTTATACAAGTTCCATGCCCAGTTGCCTTATCCATAGCTGGAGCAAGCTGTGTATGTACTGGGATGGGAGAGGGATTGAGGACCAGAGTATCAAGGAGAAGTCCTGTTGTGGAAAGAAAATAACAGATTCAGAGTAAGAATAGTACTAGGTTCCTTCAGGCTTCCCACGGAAGAAATCTCTGAGCAGGCATTGCCAAAGGGGAACTTGCAGTGGTCGTTCTCCAGCTCATGCTTGCAACAACCACTCTTTGCTCTCCGCCTCTCTGCAATCTTAGAGTCACTCTCAGCCTAATTCTCTGGCATGGCAACCAAAGACAGCAGGTAAAATTTTCTTGCAATTGGGTCACAGATTCAAGAACAATTTGTTGCATCTCTGGATCAGCCCTTACACATGATGGTTAACATTTTTCTCTCCTGATTTATTGGAGGGCTGTTTTATCCTCTTGGATTTGGGTCTGGATGGCAATGACTGGCTTTGTACCCTTCATCTCATGGTCTCCTGGCTTTCTGCACATGATGCTCTCTAATTTTCAGCTTTGACGAAGTAACATGCTTATTCCCTTGAAGGATCTCTGTGCTCCTATAGATCTGCATGCTCAGAGCTCAGAGGGCAAGCTTGCTAAGCCATGGAGTCTCTCTCTTTCTGCCCTTCCCCCTTGCTTTCTAGTAGAATCCGAGAGAGCAAGAAATGGGATGATCGATGGACACAGGTAGCAGCATAGATAAATCTCAAAATCACTGTGCTGAATGAAATAAGCAGGTTAAAAAAGGAGCACATACTGTTTGATTGCATTTCAACAAAGTTCTGAAAAATGCAAACTACTCTATAATGAGGAGAAACCAGATCACTGTTTTCTTCGGGGTGGGGGCAGAGCAGGGGAGAGTGCGAGGGAGGGAGGGATTATAAAAGGGCAGGAGGGAATTTGGGATGACGCCCATTGTCTCCATGGTGGTGATGGTTTCATAGGTGTATACATTTATAATATGTTGATCCTTTTGTTTTTTTAAGCAAGAGAGATCAGCATTTCATCTGTTTTCCCTTATTACAAGACAAAACTATTTTGAATATTTTACTAATACTCCATGAATTATGAGGTTTTCTACTTTGGCCATTGGGAAAAAAAATGATTCCTGGCCTCATATCAGCAGCAAGGAATGGTTTCCCTAATCCTGTGGGTGCTGCCCTCACCCCCAGGCCTCAGATGGTCTCCCTACACACGTGTTAATTGGTGCTCAGCTGAAGACTCAAGGAGTCTGTGTCTGCGCAGCCCTCTCTGCTCCTGTGCTCTGTCCTCCAGACTCTAGAATTTTGCTTTCCCCTCCTTCTCAGCTATGTTGCCTCCACTGGCTGAGCCTATCAGTCTCTGCTAGGATTCTCCTCCCTGTGCTGCGGCCTGGAAACTCTCTGGGCTGTGGCAATCATAGGGCTGGCCTCATCCATCTCCCTCCTCTCACAGACACCCTCCTGTGTTGCCTTTTCTCAGTGTCTTGAGCAAAGTTTCACTTGTTTCTAATGTTGTCTTTTAAATTGTTTCAGGGGAGGGTAAATCTGATCCCTGCTCCTGTATCCTGACCAGAAACATATATCTCCTCCCCTTTGGATTTATGAAATAATTTCCACCATTCGATGTGACAACTCCTTTGGATTCTGCTCTCAGAAATTGCCTTTAACTAGCAGTCTTTTTCAGTGGGCTGATACACATCTTCTTCCTTCCTGTCTCCACCTGTTAGAGAAGGGAGTTTGGATATTTCACACTAAAAATACTGAGTGTTTATGGCCGTGTTCTCCAACTGGAGGTCTATAGACTAATTGTAACCCTGCTGTGATATGCAGGGGCCTTTGAGTATGTGTGTGTACTTTTGCTTGCATAGTGATTATAAAAAACTGAATTAGTTTTCAATATAAAGCTTTGGAGTTTTCTTATGGTTCTCTGAATTTATGGGCTTCTCTTGAAAAGCAGAAGACCTGAACAATTTGGCCCATATTCCCACATAGTTCCATCTGAGTAGAATACATTCACAGCTGCACATATTCCTTCTTGGAAGGATATGCACTCTCAATTTTGACATAGGCCTCCCCAGGTCTCTACTCCTCAATTCCGTGGCATGAGGATCTGTGCCCTTGTGGAGGTTAAGGGCTCGGACTGAAGGGCAAGTAGTCCTGGTTTCTATTTCTGCTTATTTTGAGACTGGACAGCAGTTCTCTCCACAATGATTGCTCCTGATGGTATAAGCACTTCTCTTCTTTTTGCCCATTATCCATTCTTTGCCACCTTGTAATTTCTGGATTTGCTGCCCTGTAGCTCTGCTTCCTATCTAGTGTGCACTGTGACTTCAAGTCCTGTCACCAGCTTCTCTCTTTTTTATATATTTCACATGCAAACTCCTTTTATAATGAACTTAGTGAATCGTTACTCTCCCTTTTAGATGACTGCTTTGTACTGAGAGAACTCATAAGCCAGCGGCCAATACAGATGACAATTCATGGACCACGTTCCTATTCTTGGGGCACTCAGCTTTGTTCACAGCACCGTGGGTCATATGATGATCAGCCTTCTTCAGAAAAGACTATGGTCTTGCCAGATTAGTTAGAGTGTTAGCTTTCTCTACACCATGCATCTAATTCACTTTCTTTACTACTTAGGGTAAATTGTACTCAAACAATAACTTCACAATAATGACAATAAAAGTGTAATAACAATTGCCACAGTAATAGCTACCCTTCATTAAACACTATTTTCTAGGCATCATATTAAGTATTTTACATGAATTGGTTCATTTTATCCCTGTAATAACTCCAATAATTATGGACCCCCTCTCCCCAATTTTAAGTATGAGAAAACACTCTTGGAGAGGCGAAATGACTTTCTTAGCTCAAGTTAGGGTTAGGAATGAAATTTAATGCCAAACAAGTCTCATCCTCATTTTTTTGTTTTTTGCAATGATGCTGAAAAAAACCAAGGACCACTAATAGTGATGCGTCCACTCAGAACAAATCTGTGGGGTGGGACTTATTTTCATGTCATGGAGCCTCTCAGGGAAACAAGGGAGGGCTTTGCAGCTGAAAGTGGAAAGGGCAGGAAGGGCATTCAGTGGAATCAAAGTGGCTCCCAAGAAAGGCAGCAGCTTTACATCATGGAAACTACACAGCTCTGGATGTACCAACAGCCGTGGTTCCCAGCCCTGCCATTTGCTTCCTCCACAACCTTCTGAGAGCTACTTAACCTCCATGAACCTCAGCTTCCTTTCCTTAAAATAGAGAGAATATCCTGCTGCAATGTTATGAGGCTCACGTGAGGTGGTCGATGGGAGGACAAGTTCGTCACACAGGTTGTTCAGTAACAGTCAAAACAGTGTTCACTTTGAAGGGCTCTTCAGAAGGCAAAGGGGGCTAAGATGTGCCATTTGTCTGGGACATAGTAGACATTCAGCAAATGAAAACGGTTCAAGTTCTATAATCCCATATCTGCAACTCCAAAATCCAAAAAGCTCCAAAATAGAAAATTTGATGTCAAAATGAATCTTGGGATTAAAGCCTGATGCAGGCTGATATGGGGCTAACTTTAAGTCTCATGCAAATTAGATTTGATGATGGAACTCTGTGCAATATACAGTATATACTTCATATCAGGTCTCTGAGGTCTGAATGGTTCTGAATTCTAAAACTGTTCTGGCCTTGAGGATTTTGGATAAGGGACTATGACTTACGTTATTGTTATTATTAGCCCAACTCTGGGTTCCTGTTGTTTTATGAATCCTTATAGAGTAGCACCCTGCTTCGTTTAGCTTATTTTCTCCAACCCCTAGAATAAATGTCTGGGACATGGTTCATAATTTATAAATGTGTATTGATTAAATGAATAAAGAGTGTTGGGGTCTTGGTGATGAAGAAAATAAAAATGATCGTCCGAGGGATTGGGAGAAGAGAAGGGTGCATTATTTTTTCCCTTTCTTTTCATAGGGCTTTTAAAGGACCAAGAGCTGTTTGAGGGGCCCACATCATTAACTGGCGAGTGGGGAGGAGGGGTTGGAAGCAGCCCCAGAATTCTGAAAAGGCTGCTCAAGGAGCAGAGCTGGCAGCAGGGCCTGAGCTTCACGGTTCTATCAGGAGCACAATTGCCTTTTTTGGAGGGCTGGCTCAGACGCAGCTGGTGTTACAAGCTTTGCAATCATAATGCAAGGAAAAGCTGGGAAAATCCCACAAAGTGAAATCATATCTGCTTGTGGTCAAGTTGGGTCTCCAAATATGGACAGTGGAATTTGGTGGGAAAATGTGAAATGCATCAGGGGTTATATAGTGAACTTAAGATTTATCGCTATGGCTATTTCCAGAAGAGCTCGCAAGTTGCAGCAATGTTTCTGTGAAGGAGAAGAAGTGGGAGGGACCCACAGCTTATTGCTGATGTGATCAACCTGTTAAAATCTTTGAGCAAATGGAAAAATCAAAGTTGTTCCATGATACCCTTCAGATCACGGCATACCAGGATATATATAAACACTTAAGAGAACATGAGACCAATTGATTAGTACATAAAATACTAGAGGCAGTCAAAGCAGTTGGAGTAGCTGCCAGAATTGTATATTGTCAAGCTTCTGTTATAAAGCTATTTAACTGTATCCAGTGAGAGAGCTGGGTAACAGACACAGCCAGCTGAAGCCGGGGCTGGCTCTCGACCATCCACGGGGGGTTTTAGGTAGTAGGGCATAGAGGCAAAGCACAGTACTGTGAGGACATCTGAGAATGAAATACAGCTTGGCTCAGCTCCATTCCAGCTGTGTGATGGTTGGCTTGTTAGGCAACCTCTCTGAGTCTGTTTTTAATCTGTAGGATGGAGCCCGTCACACCTGCCTCCACTCTTTAAGGGCAAATATAATCAGTTACGTGAAACATTTTGCCAAGTGCTATTCAGATAGTGTCCCCAAGAAGGGTCTGGGGAAGCCAACATCAAGTAAATCCTCCCTTGGTCTTAGAAATTTCCTCATTTTACGTACATTATTAAGACAGATTATAGCACAGGTATTGACTAAATTTGCCTCACAGCATTTAAAAATCAGGATATGTCACATAAAATTCTGAAATTCTTCTCAAAAAAACTAAAAGTCAATCTCCCATTTGATCCTGCAATCCTATTACTAGTTCTCTATCCAGAAGAACAAAAATCATTTTACCACAATGACATTTGCACCAGAATGTTCATTGCAATTCAGTTTATAATTGCCACGATGTGGAAGCAAGTCAAGTGCCCATCAACCCATGATATGATTAACAAACTGTGGTATATGTATACCATGGGGCACTATTCAACTGTAAGAAAAGATGGAGACTTTACATCTTTTGTGCTTACCTGGCTGGAACTGAAACACATCTTCTTAGTAAAGTATCTGAAGAATGGGATAAAAAGTACCCAATGTACTCAATACTAATGTGAAACCAATATATAATTAACTAGATGCCCAGTCGAAAAGCAAAACACAAGAGAAAGGGAAGAGAAGGTGGAGGGGAGAGGGGCGGAGAGAGGGTAATTGGTGAGATCTCACCTAATGTGCACAGTGTGAGGGTCTTCAGCATGCCCCCTAGGTGAAGGTCTCAGCTACAACGTAAACTTTACCTTAGAAATGAAAACAACATAATCTGAACATTTGTACCTTCCTGCTGATCTGAAATAAAAAAACAGTTCTGGAATTCTGCTTTTTTATTGGAAGAGTGTTCGTTCTTGAAACACTGGTCGTTTTATTTTTGTAATATAGCACCACACAGAATCATTGTCTGGAAAAAAATAAGAGGAATTAGAGCAAGGACTCTTGTGAGTCCAGGATGTGTTGCAATGTTTCCGCAGGACCCCAGGCCACTGGTTTCACCCTCATTCACATCATCTGTTTAGTACAGAGGGTGCTTGAGCATTTAATCCCTGTTTTAAGATTCTTGAAGTTAAGATACCAATGATTTTGGAGAAAGTTAAAACCTCACGAAATTCTGAATCACAGAGTATTCTAATTCAAACCTATTAAATAGCAGAGACTAGTAATTTCCCTAGGGGAGTCAAACAGAAGTGAATAGAAAGCTCAACTTCTACCTGGAGACTAAAATGGGCTGAAATCGTGAGATTTTTTGCTTATGATCCATTTAGGATTCTGAGCAGGAGCTGCAGATTGTTGACTGTTAATAAACAGATCACGTTATCTAGGGTTGGGCCCAGCAAAAAATATTTTGCATTATCTTTCTACCAGAATTCTATTCAAGAATTTGTGGAGAGTTAGCCCACAGAGGCCTGCCATTTGTTGATATTACCTATGTACAGACAAACCCTTCATCTAACTTCTTTGCTTTTTCCTGACCATTGTGCTTTCTGTAAACCACTTTTGTTCTCTGAACCTTTTTGGTTATCAGGTTAAGCCTATGAACATTGTTTACATTTAAACATGTATCACATAGGTAGTATAGTAAATGTAAGATATAGTATGATAATTTGGATCATACTATTAGGTACGCATCATAAAATTTAAAGTAAACCAATCATATTTCAATATAGTTAGAAAACTATTTAAAAAGGAATTTGTGTTAGAGTAGTATGTGGACTTTATAAATGCATCAGATATCATAACTAGCAGCAAATTTAATAATTAACACAATTTTGAAATGGTGGTGAGTGTAAATGACATTTTGTGATATCTGTAGTAAGTGTGAGGTGATGGAAAAGTACCTGTGAGTTCCACTGATGATAGATACAGTTATTGTGAGGAGTACTTGTGTTTGTTGCTTACATTTGAACCTGAAGAAAGTGCTAAATTTCAGTTAAAGGAGAATGAAGAAATTCAGATGTAATTATTTTCCCACCCAAGTACATGGATTTCCTGGATCTCTCCATCTCTTTCCTTGTTCTCTCTAATTAGCAAGATTGCCTGGGTGTTACAGGCAGTGTTTGTGACTAGCTGTGCTATTTCTAATCATGTGACCCCAGCTGCATCACTTACCTGTGCCTTAGTTGTCTCATCTCTAGTTGGTAACCATGACACCATTGTCGGTGCTATCATTCTGAGACAGCTGCTCCAGTCCATCCCAGTGGCCTCTAGGCTGGCAGCCCTCCCACATTGTGTAGTTTGCTGGGTGCTTTGTGTCTGTTTTGGTGTGACTCTGCACTGAGTTTACATAAATCAGGTACTCAGGATAGGCACTAACAACCTGTAGAATGCACAGTGGGACAAGGAGTGGGGGATGTGAATCTGCTGGCTGGGTGTGTGGTGCAATTCAGATTTGCTTTAATGTCTTCCTACCTCTGAGATCCAAAAATGAACAGCCTGGCTCTGGCTTGATGGTTTTAGTCACAGGGAAACGGAAGAAGGCTTATTTTTCAATCCCTGCGCTGGAACTGAGAATCAGAAATTCTGGGCATGCCTAACGTGTAGGTGGGTAAGAAACAATTAGAACGATATATGCTTTGTTCCGTTTATTTGAGACACTTTTCCTTTCTTTGTTCTTTTTGGGAACTAAAGAAGGAAATGGTATGTGTGTACATGTGGCATGTCCCTGCCTGACTATGGGAAAGCTGGGGAGAGAAGACAATATGTTGTCTATTGTAGGAGTCAGTCCCTGCCCCAACACAGAGGCCTATGAAGAAGTACTTTGTTAAGGGCTGCTATGGCAGAATACCAGAGGCCAATGATGTAAACAACAATCATTTATTTCTTAAAGTTCTGGAAGCTTTAAGATATAAGCCTTGCAGAAGTCACAGATTAGGGTGCCAGCATGGTCAGGGCCCTCTTCTTGGTCTGTAGATGGTCATGTTCTTGATGTATCCTCATGCAGCTGAAAGGCAGACCACTTTCCTCTTGCCTCTTCTTAAAGGACACTAATCCTGTTCATGAGGGCTCCACCCTCATGACCTAATCACTTCCCAGAGGCCCCACCTACAAATACCATCACATTGGGTGTTAGGTCTTCAACATATGAATTTGCAGGAGGAGAACACTATTTATTCTATAGCAAATACCCAGGAAGACACTGGAGAAATTTTTATAAGACAAAACAACAAATATCTTTGCTTAATTCCCAGTTTTCTTATTCCTAGAAAAGAGGGTAAGGAAGCTAATGAGTATTAATAGAGATTGGACACCCTGTGTTCCAGATTCATTTGTACACGTTTCCCCATTTATTCCCCATTCCAGCTCAGTGAAGTAGATACTTTTCACCCCCATTTCAACTAGAGAAAGTAGGAGAACTGAAATAACATGTCTGAAGCTGCTGGCTGGTCAGTGCTAGAATATGTGAGCAGACTGGGATAAAGGCATTTTTTTTTTTTTTTGTCTGGATGATCCACTAGTGCCTGGAATGCAGTTTTTCTCTATAGCCCTGAATTCTGGCAGCTTCCAGAGCATTGAGAAGCATCCTCTTTGCTGAAGACATTACCACTTAAACCAGGGCACCTACAAGGGGTAGCAGGAAACAGATGCTATCTGCAATGGAGACAGAATGATTCAGTCATACCTCCTGGGGTCTTGATGATAACTTGTGATGTTCTGCAAGGAGCTGCTGTAAGGTATAAGTGAGGAAGGCGGTAGTGTGAGGTGTGAGCTATTATGTTCCCACCATCCTGTCTGTGTCCAGGGAAGGAGAGGCCTGGAGAGGCTTGGAGATTGGAGCAGTGTGACTTTAGAGCTCCTACTATGTGCCATGCTATAAGGTAAGCACATTCACGGACAGAATTTGATTTAACCTTAGGACAACACTACCCAGTAGGAATTGCAGCCACATAATTTCCAGACAAAGAAGTTGAGCCTCAGAGAAATAAAGTACAGAATCCATTATCAAGTGTCTGCAGGTAGAGAGAGAGGAAGAGATAGCAACAGTTACCAGGACAGAATGTGCAGGTGGAGAAGAGAGCTCTAGAGTTTTCTGTTCAGCAGCACCTCTGGCTTAATGATGGAGTTAAGTGTGCGGTAGGAATCCTGACTGTGTGTATGGGTGGGTAGTTGTATGTGTGTGTGTTTGGAAGTGGGTAGGGATAGCTTTTTATTCCTCTTTATGTTGTTTCATTTGTCAACAGACATGGTTCACACAGCATTTGGCTTAGACCCCCATGGAACAAGCATCTTTAATTTGCCAGGAAACCTGCTTGGGGTTACCCCTGATGAGTGGCAGGATTTCAGACAGAGTTCATGGGCTGACTCTACATTCTCCATCTTCAGAGCTGCTTCCTTCAGAAATAGCCAACTCTTCTTCCTTTTCATCCACTTAACATTTCTGATTTCTTGATGCTGTAGCCAGTTTCAGCACTTCACTGTTTTGCTCCTTTGAGTGTCTCAGGGGACCCTTCTTTGTCTACTGACTCTCTCCTTAATTCCTGAGACTGTGTGGCTGTCATCATGGCTTTGGGGAGCACTGAAGTGGAGAAGGAGGGATTTAAATTTGCACCTCAAAGATTGTGCAGTCTGAGTTAACTCCATTATAACAGGGTAGTTTAAGCACTGACTTATTTCATTCAGTCATGCAACCAGTTGAGTTTTTAAGGACAAACAGTTTATCACTATATACTCAATACATTTATTGAGTGCTGGCTTTATGCCGGCACTGTTTTAGGTAGCAGGGAAATAACAGTTAATAAAACCAATAAATTCTGGTTCTTATGGAGCTTACCTTCTGAGAGGCTGGAAAATAAATATGTGAGATGTCTGTGTTGGCTAATTTTATGTCTTCTTGGCTAGGCCATGTTATCTGCTTTTTAATCAAATTCCAGTCTAATATTGTTGGGAAATGATTAATTTTTTTAAATTTTTATTAAATCATAATTGTGTACATTGGTGCAATCATGGGGCACAATGTGCTGACTTTATATACAATCTGAAATATTTTCATTGAACTATTTAACATAGCCTTCATGGCCTTTTAATCACTATATGAAG
>CAUYON010210650.1:0-12398 GCA_963573935.1 Arctocebus calabarensis | reverse complement strand
AGCCTTTGTATTAACCTGGATGGAAGTGAAACACATTATTCTTAGTAAAGCATCACAAGAATGGAGAAGCATGAATCCTATGTACTCAATTTTGATATGAAGACAATTAATGACAATTAATGACACAGTGGGGGTGGGGGAAGGGGAGAGCAGAGAGAGAAAGAAGGAGGGAGGGGTGGGGGGAAAGGAAGAGCAGAGAAAGGGAAGGAGCAGGGGGTGGGGGTGAGGTCTTCATGTGTGACACACCTTTTGGGAGCTAGACACAATTGTAGAGGGACTTTACCTAGCAAATGCAATCAGTGTAACCTGGTTTCTTGTGCCCTCAAATTAAAAAAAAAAAAAAGAAGAAAAAAAATCTATTAATCATCTTCAATTTATGGGATTGTATACAAACATATATATATATATGTTTTTTATATATATATGTATATATATCACCTAATGACCTTGTAATGTAGAATTACTATTTTCCATGAATGAATATGAGGAGAGGGGAATCAAAGCCCTTTGAACTGTAAACATGCCATTTTATTCTCTTATCTGGCTCCACGTGGCCACTTCTAAACTGAAGTTTCTGGAGCTGCCTCCACAGTAACCTGCCTGACCGATGGTTCTCTAGAGATAGGGGGTTGCTTAGCCTCCGTGTTGAATTTATGTAAGACAGATAACTGTCTGCCAGGGACTAAACTGAGCTCACAAAAGTTATTGAAGGTGTGAGATTAGCTGCAGCCCTGGTAGAAGGGGGATCCCAGAGGGGATTCTGGGGGAGCGAGCCCTGCTGACTGGCACACATGGCCCAGCTCCTCGGCAGGGAAGGCGGGCTGGCATCTCTACAGTCAGCCTCCATCAGCGGATGTTGCTGCAGGCACATCAGAATCTCTTAATGTACTGAAGAAGAAAGGGGGCGAGGACAGCAGGAAAGGGAGACCAGGGGGAAAACGTATGAAAAATGTTCCACTTAAATTAGCTGGGTCTATTGCTGTAAAAACTAACAATTTCATCTGACTATGAATCCCGGGGCTCCTTCTCCAAGTGCCTGGAGGGACTGCATCACGTAATCTACAAGGTAATTATTAAAAATGCATAGATGGAGTAGGTACAAAAAAAATGGAAACTTGTGTTCAGAAAAACATTAAAAGGTCTGCATATGTCAATGAATTAGAATCTGTTTGCTGCTAACAGCTGCTATTTTGGGAATTCCTCTGAGGATGTTTAAAGAACAAGTTTTGTATATTGAGGTGGCTGATTCATTGTCATGGACAGTTGAAACCAGAGTAGGCTATTGAGGGGAGCTAACGGTTTTGGCACTGGATTTGGGTGTTAAGTATCAACTAACATGTTTATGCCCGCCCTTCAGATGTCCACATACAAAGACCCTTTTCTCTCCCATTTGGCAGGAATCCAGGCCAATCTTGGAACGCTTAGTCCCCCGCCCATCATTAAGGGCCCTGTGTTAATCGTGGGGCTTCATCTCAGAAGCACCCTGGAAAGGAATGCTCGCTGACCCACAGCATCCACGTTTCCGCTTCTGCAGAAATTGCATGCACGTGAACACGAGGTTCTGAAGCAGAACGGAGAAACAATCAAGCTCCAGTTCGTGTCAAACTGCCTAGTGGTTTAATATTTTAGCCATGCTAGTGGGAAGGTCAGTGGGTTGCTGTTATCATTTAAAAACTGTGTGTTAAGTGTGAGGTATATGACATATATGTGTATTATATATGCACATGTGTGTGTAAGTTTCTTTTCCATTATTATTTCTATGGAGAACCCAGATACCATATACTTTACTCAGTAACATGTAGGCCAAGTCTTAGATTGCTAAAATGATGTTAGCCTGATGCAAAATAATACATTCAAGTTGAGTTTTAGAAATAGCGTGATAAGCAGACAGAGCGAATGTTGCAGCTGTGCCTATAGCTTTAAGCTTAGGGCTGTAGCTGTGCTGGTAGAACTAAAAAACATTTTACTTTCTTTTGGGATCTGTTTGGCATTAAAATTATCTTGATGTTCTGTAGGCTTTCCTCAGACTGAAGATTTTAATGAGCTGTGTGTTTATAAATTTACTAAAATAAAATTCACTGTCAATGGAGAAGAGAAATTTGAATCATTCCACTAGTAAACAACTTTCAGTGTTTTTTTTTTTTTTTTTTTAGAAGAAAGGAGTAAATACTTTCGTTTATGGATATAGAAGGTTGAGCATCTTTTACTTGTTATCAAGGAAGGTGTTAAAATAAATATGATCTCACATCTAAATTACTAGGAGTTTTATATCATATAGATGGTTACTTATTTACTTAAAATTATGACTTATGTGGGTTACATGCATGGTAGTATGTCTCTTCTACTAGGTTTAATATATTTGTTTTTATGACTTGAAAAGGAATGTTGAATCTTCAGAAGAGCAGAAACATTGTCCCCTACATGCCAACAATTTTGCATATTTTCTCTGTCCAATTTAGATTTTTTTCCCTTCAAGGTAATAGTTTAAGAAAAGAATACTGAGAAGTAGAGTAATTGGCTTATTTCTTCACAAACAGTCCTCACTATTAGCTGTATTTACTATTTCTCCAGTTTCATTGCCAGCGTGGTGTCTGTTAGTCTTCAGGCTGGAATGGTGGTTTTAAAATCCTTGGAGACAAGGTCTGAGCTCCTAAGTAGGTGGGGCGACATTTGTCCTGCTTAGTGCCGTGTGTGTGGCAGAGTTGGCACTCAGTCAATAATTTTTGAATAAATGATTGGATAACGACTTTTGCTATTTGTGGAGGAACTTTATGCCCCTCCTCTTTTCTGTGAGCGCCTGGGGTTTCCTGGGAATAGGCTCCCGCCGCTGGGCCTCTGTATGCTGCTTCTCAGCGCCCACATACCGCGTACCATTGCTGAGCGCGGTGGAGTCTCAGTCGTGGAGGGGAAGGGAGGGACGGACAGACGCGTGCATCTTTTGTTTCCATTAGTCTCTTCCCCGCCCAGCTCTGTTTCTCCTTCCTGATCCGACAGCCCTGGACTCATGTCCTCGGCCCTGCAGTGCTTGCTCTTCTCCCCTACCCCTCCGTGTTACCGGGGGCGCCACCTTGGGATTCCTTCAGCTCTCAGGTC
Organism: Arctocebus calabarensis; assembly: GCA_963573935.1. Classification (NCBI taxonomy): domain Eukaryota; kingdom Metazoa; phylum Chordata; class Mammalia; order Primates; family Lorisidae; genus Arctocebus; species Arctocebus calabarensis. The sequence continues at coordinate 9,305 of CAUYON010210650.1, read as the reverse complement.
CTGTGGAAGGGCTCCTCCTCGGGTATTTCAGCATCCTGTTTGCTGACCACAATCCATTTTTTTTTTTCCTTTTCTCACTCATTGCATCTCTTCTGTAGCTTGATAAGGGCCTCGCATTCCTGGAACCCCTTCTCTCTCTCTTTTCTTCCTTATTCAAATTAGGTTTTGTACTTTACCTTTTAATTATTCTCTTCCCAGCAATATCCGTCCACTTGCCTCATGATCCCACACACTTAGAAACTAATGGAGCTTAGGTGTGGGGTGAATGTTTCAAACATCATTCATTAATTTTTTTAGAAACAGAGTCTCACTTTATCGCCCTCAGTAGAGAGCGGTGGAGTCACAGCTCACAGCAACCTCCAGCTCTTAGGTTAGGTGATTCTCTTGCCTCAGCCTCCGAAGTAGCTGGGACTACAGCGCCCACTGCACCGCTCGGCTATTTTTTGATGCAGTTTGGCCAGGGCCAGGTTTGAACCCGCCACCCTCGGTATATGGGGCCGGCGCCCTGCTAGCTGAGCCACAGGCGCCGCCCTCATTAAATTATTTTTGAAAGAAGGTCAAAGCACAGTAAGTATATATATATTTTTACTCTTTTTGAAATCAACATAACTTAAGTGTGCCACGGGCGTTTAACTATAGGTTCAAGTGTGCCATGAGATAAAGGCTGAAAAGGTATAGAGTCATGGCTGAGGCAGAACATTATGAGCCAGACTGCCTGGGTTCAAATTCTGGGGCTGCTAATTACTTGCTGGATTACTTCTGGTACATAACTCAACCTGCTCTATGTCTAGTTCTTATCTATAAGATGGAGATTGACTAATATTGTTTGTTAAAATATTTAGTATGGACATTAAAAAATGACAGGAATCTTCCTATCATTTATCTTTAGCTGTTATGCTGTTATATACGGTTATGAACCGTAGTGCATGCTAAATTGAATCCGTTACCCAATTAGTTATATAAGCTAATAACTTACAAGTTACATAAATTAATAATGTAAACATCAATCAGGTTTTCCCTTAGGTGATTTGGAGAGCATGGCCGTGTACCCTCCTGCACATTGACTTGCATGATTTTTTCTCTCTCTTCTGACAGGCACCTCACTCAGCAATACTGGCCGTACATTGGCTACCAAGCAGCCATGTCTGCCTTTGTACCATTATCTAATACTTGGCATTATTGGACTTGCTGATTTTCAAATTAGGGTTTTCATTAATTTTTAGAGGTTTGGAATAGTTCTTCATTTACATAGGGTAACATGAGGCTGAGACAGTTATACCCTTTTTTCAAAATGAAGGAGCTTTCTTTTATGAGTAAGAAAATAGAAGCTTGCAAAGGCTCAGTTATTTGTCCAGAGACATGCATCGGTTAATATTGAAACCAGGAATAAAAAGTCAACATTCCGTGGGCTCCTTTGAATTCACAATAAAACATTGCTGTGATATATTATGAGGAAAGAAAAGCTCCAATATGAGAACGGAACGTACGGGTGCTCTTTCTGAAACTGTAACTATGTATTTGTCCTTCACTGGTACTACTTTCTCATAAGGTGATAAAAAGAAGTCCTTAAGTGTGGATATGTACATGTGTGCCTATAGATAAATATCCATCATGTGGCCTGCGTCAGTTGGATGAAGCATTGGAAAACACCTTAGGTGACGGATGCTCGCTCTAGACACTTTGAAACCAGACCTTTGTTTAATTTTTACTTCCTATCTTATGGAGAGTTCGGATGAAAATCTTTCATTTTTGTCCTTGATGGCCTTCGGTCTCACACACTAGGTCCTACGAGGAGAGCTGCTCCTAGTTCTTTCTGTCCTTCCCTGTCAAACTTCTGCTGTGATACACACATCCTCACCCCAGAAGACCCTACTTCCTGTTTCTCATTTGTCCATGGAACTACTCCAACCCCAATTCCAAGCTTCTGGTCTCTTCACTGTGTATAAAAATGAGGATAGCCACCTGTTCTCATCCAAATTTGAGTCCTTTTTAGTTTATTTTCCAGACAATGCTGTTGATCAGATCTCCACTGTGTTTCCTCTGGTGGTGACTCTCAGTTCCCCCAGGTGCTGTTACACTGACCCTCTCAGCTCCTCTGCTGACCGCTCTTCCTTCCTGCCCGTTTGACAAATTGTTTACCCAGTTGCAGTCTTTTCTGTTTCTTCCCTAATTTCTGATCTCTGAGCATTCCATTCTCTTCTGGGTTTGCCTTCAGCTTCATGAAAGGAGAGATTCTGTTTTTGTTATCCTTCTATCTGTTCTTATTACTCAGCTCAATACCTGTGTCATGGCAGTGCTTAAAAAAGTTTGATTTTTTGGACTTGAATGTGATCTATGCAGGTGATTCCAAAATCTAAATCAATGATGCTGACTTTTCCTAGCTTCTAGTTCCGACAGCATTTCCTGCTTTCTGTACATTTCCCATAACCATAAACACAATTACCACTATTAAGCCCCTGTTGTGTGCTAGGTATTTCTACATTACACAGCAACACTCTAAATTACACATCATTACTATTACCTGATGTAGGAGGAAGCTGAAGTTCACCTGGATGTCTGGTAAGTATGAAATTTTACAAGGCCACAGAAGAACTCTTTTTTTTTTTTTTTGAGACAAAGTCTCAAGCTGTGACCCTAGGTAGAGTGCTGTGGTGTCATAGCTCACAGTAACCTCCAACTCTTGGACTCAAGCCATCATCTTGCCTTGGTTTTTCTATTTTTAGTAGAGATGGGGTCTCGCTTTTTATTCAGGCTGGTCTTGAACCTGTGAGCTCAAGCTATCCACCCACTTTGGCCTCCCAGAGTGCTAGGATTACAGACTTGAGCCATGCGTCTGGCCCACAGAAGAACTCTTTTCCCTACAGCTACTCATATCAAGTCTTTTCCGTGTCTGAAGTAGCATTCCATTTTGCTAGTCATTCCCCACTTGCTGCTTTGTGGTTCTACATCCAATCCATTAACTTAAGTCTCCAGTTGACTAATTAAAAAATACTCTGAATCTATCTACTTTTCTGTTTTCACCACCTGATCCTAGTCCAGGCCACCATATTTCCAGTACCAGTCCTGGAAACTCCTGCTGGAATCCGACTTGCCTACTCCATTCTCCACACAGCAGCCTATGGTCCTTTAAACACACAAATCTCATCACATTACACGAGGGATTACGGTCTGCTATGGCTGCAAAAACTACCAATGTAGATTTTCAAAAATTTAACTAATTTTTAAGGTAGTTAAAAATATAAAACTTATGGTTGGTTTTTTAATGAAGGGGTTGGCATGGGGATCCATAAGTAAACTTAAGAAGTAATTATCATATTAGAAAATTCTATACTTTATAGAAACATTTTTTTAAATAGCAGGTACTTAAAATATTAGCTAATTTACCATAACTTATTTATATCACACTTTAAAAATATATCAATCACATAAATTGAGGAGCATTCATACCTACAAATGGATAATTTATGGGGCTGAAGTTTTATTATACTTTTCAAACAAATGCAAAATATTATCTTTGGTAGTTAGTATTTCTATTGCCTATAGTCTAAATTGTCATTGAAATCTAACTAGTGGGAGGAACAATAGCCAAAGAGAGATGTAAAACAACCAAGGAGCTGCCATTCATTTCCATGGTTTTGTCTTTTAAACCACTACTATGCATTTGGGGTCAAATTAGCCAATGTTGGCTGTGAGACTCATAGATGATACCTGTTCTGGTTGATTCAGGGCTCAGGTACACTATCCAGGGAGAAGGAAACTTTGAAACTAAGTAAAGTCCTGCTTCTCTTGATGGTGTTAAAGTGTGTTCAATTTTCTCATTCACATAGATTCACATTCATACGTATCTTTGAAAGAGTATTTCTAACATAACTTAGTCATTTTCACGTTAGAAAAAAATGAGTTAATGATAGTGATGTATCCGTACACAAATTTTCATTATTCTTTCAATTAATGAAGACAAATCTCAAGTTAAGAAGTTAAGAATTAAGTATCAGCACTTGCTTAACTGGTACAATTTTCCCTTCCTGGAGATAGTATATGCTAATACTATTTGTTAAATGATCTGGACTTGTTCTCATTGAAGAACAAAGGTAGAAAATACCTAACCACATTCAACATGGGAGTTTTGGTTTATTTTTTTTTGAGACAGAGCTTCAAGCTGTCACCCTGGATAGAGTGCTGTGGCGTCACAGCTCACAGCAACTTCCAATTCCTGGGGTCAAGCGAGTCTCCTGCCTCTGCCTCCCAAGTAGCTGGGACTACAGGCGCCCACCACAACGCTCAGCCATATTTTGGTTGCAGCCATCATTGTTGTTTGGCGGGCTGGGCTGGATTCGTACCCGCTACCTCAGGTGTATGTGGTTGGCACCTTAGCCCGTTGATCCACAGACACCAAGCTTGTTTATTATTTATTTATTTATTTTTTGTCATGCTTTTGGGTTATTTTCTGAAGTCTATGAATGTTTAGAAACGTATAAACAGTTCTGTTTTGAAATTATTGACTTTGATGGAGAATTTGCTTTGCACCTTAGAAAATTTCTTTGTTGGCTACTTGAAAACAATATAGTGACTATTTAGGTATTAAAATAATCATATTTTAAGTACCATTCAAATAATAAAAGGGAAAATAAAATATGAGGAAATTACAAGCCAAATCTCTATCAGGAGTGAGATTATATTTTGAAAATTTAAGATGGTCAGATTCTTTATTTTACTCAACATTTTTTTATTTCTTTTTTTATTATTCTTTATTTCTTATTGTTTCTTCTTTTCTTCCTCCTTTCAAGCTTTCCTCCTCCTCCTCCTCTCATCCTTCTCCTCTCTCTCTCTTCTTTCCTTCTTTTTATCTCCTTCCTCCCCCTTTCCTTTCTTCCCTTCTTTCCTCCCTCTCTTCCTTGTTTTGGGGATTTTCTCCTTCTTAGCTCTTATGCCCAAGGGTTATACCCTAGGTGATCTCTTCTTCCACCTCTGCATGAAATTGGTCACTACTGCTAAGTTCTCCTGCCTCCACAGCTCCAGCCATACCCATGACAATGACAAGCAGACTATAGTTTCAGGATATGCCTCTCTCCTCAGAGGACTCTCATTTCTAGAGGAACCTCAAACTCAACATGTCACATAATGAACTTACTAAGACTCTTGACCAAACTTGTCTTCTTCTCACATGTCCATTTGGTGAATGCCTGACCAAAGGACTCACTATCTTCCCAGCCCTAACCCTAGGGTTGCTATCCTAGAGTCCCAACTAGTGTTTCCAGGGTACAAAATTCTGTTCATACTACTGATAAATGTCTTTTTATTCTGTTTCTTCCGGTGCAGGCTCAGCATCACCATCAAAGTCTGTCACTTGCCTTTGCTTTTGCTGCAGGTCTTCCAGCTACTGGAAGGTCTTCCAGACCCAGGTTCCTGGGTCTCTAATTCATCTTCTCTGCTGCCACAGAGTAAGATTTCTGTAACCAAAACCTGTGATGGTCATGTTCAGACGGTTGCAGGACATGGGAAGTCTTAAGCAACTTCCCCTTGGACACTCCTGAGTGTGCAGCATGGGGCGAGAGCCTGTGGGGAGGCCTGGCTACCTGGGCTTGTACTTTAGTTGGTCCTAAGTGAGACTTGAACATAGTATTTAGCTTATCTAAGGTTTGGTTTTCTCATCTGTAAACTTTGGGTTATTTTGAAAGGTATTGTGACGATTAAGTGAGCTAATGCATGGAAAGTGCTGGGAAGAGTAAATGCTAGTTAAGCAGGGTTAAAGAAATAAAAAAATTCCTCCTCTGCGTACATGTGGAATTTCATACTGTTCTCTGAACAGGCCATATATAGATAGTTTTGCCTCTGGAGATTTGAACATGGGTAGCACTCAAATGTCTTTTCTCTGGTGAAATAGGCTATGACTTCTTCCTCTGTGTTCCGGTAGGGCCTTCCCCAAACCTTTAGTAGAGCCCCTGTGAATTGTTTTACAATTGTTCATGTGTGTTTGTCTTCAAATGGACTGTCCTACTGGGGGGTCTTGTTCTTTTTCTAATTGCCTATGGTTCCTATCACATAAGAAGTATTCAATAAATATTTGTTAAAGGGATGGATTGATTGTGGCACTCTTTTCTTGAACCCATGTTGTCTTAGTACCATACATTTTTTTTTTCTAGAAGATGGTAGTTCTACAAAAGGATATTTAATAATCTCATGCTTGAAAATGAAACCCACTGTTTATTTAGGATGCACATTATTTTCTTCTATGGCAACTAACTTCTATTCTGCTTTTGTGAGCAGGATGAGCACACTGTTACCCGATGAAAATGAGCCTAGATTACGCTGTATTCGATTTTTTATTTTGAAAATATGATATATCTAGACAAAAATATTTAAAAGTTACTTTCTTTGTGTGCTCTTGTACAATTCTGATGATGCATTATTGTCCATTTACATTCAAGACTTGGTTATCAGGAAAGTCATTCTGTACTACAGTTAATGAGAATGTGTGAGTTTGCTTTTGCAAGCATCATCAGTATTGCTGAACTGGAGCAAAATGGCAAAGTAGGTAAAGCAGCCCCTGCCCTCACATCTCCTCTCTTTCTGGAGACTCCTGCTTTTGTGTAGCCTCTGCTTTGCCTTTGGCCTAGACTGCTGCAACTGGCATGGGCCATCGTTGCTTAGTGATTATGGCCCTCAGTCCAAAGTGTAACTGGCTTCTTCTGTTCTGATCTCAAGTACACAGTCTGCCCCATAGCAGCTAGGAGAAATGTTCTGAACCATAGGGGAAGTCTACTTGCATGCTGGCAGCACAATGGCCTTCTCCAGGACTACGTAGCAGACGTTTCACTAACAAAGAGCTTCCTCTAAACCACTCTGCTGTGGTGAAGGGGCCCCTGAGCACCAGTGCTCTCACCTGTCACTGGAAACCAAAATGAAAACTCAACCATTTCTTCATCCATTGTAATGTAGTAAAAGAAGCATAGACCTCGAGGGTGGGATATTTGGGTTTGAAGATTCTCCCACAAGCTTCTGGTTTGGTTGTTATTGCACAACTTCTGGGTTTTACTTTCCAGCTATAAAATGGGAAAGATGCCACTTATCTATGTAATGTTGTACATGCTAGATGAGATAAGGTTGGTCAACTGCTAGAAAAGGGCCTGGTGCACAGACGTACACCATTGAAGACATAACTACTATTAATTTTCGCCTATTAAAATTTTAATTGATGACTAACTTCATCAAAGGCATTGCATCCTAGCTGAGTCTACAGGCAACCACACATATTTTTTAGCCCAAACTTTTGTACTTGTCAGCACTCAAACTTTTTACACACTCTCTTCACACAGTTTTCCACCTTATAGTTAGGATCCATTCTCCTTGAGACGAGAGAAAAGGATGTGAGAAAGGACAAGACTGTCACTGGGTCACAAAATTGATAACCTGTCCCAGAATGCACTGTGCCACCATGAAAATGATTTAGAGACTGTAGAATCTGCCAAAGTTAATCAAGGAGTATTAACAGCTTGTTGAAATTCCTCACATTTAAGGGGCTGAGGGGGAGAAAAGATAGGAGAAAAAGGAGTTCATTTCACAGCTAAGTGTTCAAATGCAAAAATGCAAAAATCCTGTAATATTTGGCCCAGATCATCAACTTCCAAAATACTGTGAATTTTCTCTGGATGTGACACTGACCTCGTTTAGTAGCTCATCTGAATTTCTTTTCTTTTCTTTTTTTAAAGAGCAGTAAAGGCTCAGAATGAAGACTTCACATTCTCAACTTAGACCAGAAACAATTGCTGTGCAATGAGACTGGAGTGCCTAGTCATTTGAAAATATAAAATTAGGATCATTAACATACAACCTTTAAACATTTTTTGCCTGATTTAAGAATATTTGATAGTGAAATCGAGTGGAAGAATATTTGCTCCTTTTCTCCCATGGTTTCAATGGCTTATTTTCTTGTGTACATTAATAGCCCACATTGCTTATATCTCTACAAGTTGAATCTCTTTTCCAGACTCTTTCATAGACCTTTGAAGGCTATAAGTCAGGGATCACTCAGGGACTCTGCCCTCGTCAAAAAATTGGGCAGACTTCTCCAGGGGAAAATTGCCAACTTCCTTTTCTGGATGAGTTTCTTCAGTAAAGATTTCACTTGGCATATGTAGAGAAAATTACATTACCTTTTTCCATTTATTTCACTATTTAACTAATAAACATCTCTTCCTAGAATGAACTTTGTAGTATAATTTTTGCTACATCCTTTTGCCCTTTTAGTGTGATGGTCAAACTGTGTTCAGTAAAGTTGATGTCAATGCTGATGGGAGCAGATGAGGTGTAAGTGAAATTTTTAATTTATTACAATTCATTCAAGTTAACAGTTATTGAAAGATTCTGACAAATGCTTTGTAGTATTATATAAAACAAAAATTTTACATCTTTGCACAAATGGTATTTAAAGTAACAATCTAACAAAATAATGAATACATCCAAATTTTCAGGTAGGATTTTAACTTTAGCTTACACAGTTTTGTATTACATGAAATGAATCATGTATGGCTTGAAATATTTTGTTATTTGTTATTGATCTTTTAAAAAATATGTTCTAGAGCAGAGCTTTTCGACCTTTTAAGTGTGCTTAAGAATCACTTGGAGGGCTGCTTAAAACATTGCTGGCTTTCTCTTCCTCTCTCTTTTTCCTCCCAGCCTCCCACCCCTGAGGTTTTGATTTAGTAAGTCTGGGTTGGGGCCAAGAATTTGCATTTCTCTCAAGGTCTGAGGAGAAGCTGCTGCTGCTGGTCAGAGACACACTTTGAGAACTATTGATCCAGGCATTGTGGGTTGAGAAGCAAAGCATTGTAGCAGATGGGACCTGGTACCATTGGCTCCTCCAAACTCCAGCTGGGTAACTTTTTTTTTTTCATATTTTTTTTTCCTGTTTTTTTTTTTAATTAAATCATAAAAACACAGATCATGAATACATTAATGCATTTATGGGGTAAAATGTGCTGATTTCATATAGAATTAGGAATGCTTACATCACACTGGTTAATATAAATCTCATCTCATTTACTTAGTTATTGTGTTAAGACATTTATACTAATAGATCCGACATGCACCCTTGCATTATGCACCATTGGTGTGATCCCACCATCACCCTCGCTCGATCTGACCTCCCCTCTCCCTTCCCACCGTCCCTCCTCCCTCCTTCATCCTGGGCCATAGTTATGATCTATTCTTCACATGAAAGTGTGAATGATTGTAAATTGGTTTCATAATAGTACTGAGTACATGGGATATTTTTTCTTCCATTCTTGAGATACTTTACTAAGAAG
>CAUYON010210649.1:0-26092 GCA_963573935.1 Arctocebus calabarensis | reverse complement strand
TTCTCATCCCTTCTGCATAAGACGGGGTGATAACAAGACCCGCCTCAGGGAACTGCTGAGAAGCCAACGTGGGGACCGGGACAGGGTGAGCACCAACAATGAATGGCCTTTGCCTCTTCTGCCATGACTTTTTTTTTTTTTTTGAGACAGAGCCTCAAGCTGTCACCCTGGATAGAGTGCTGTGGCATCACAGCTCACAGCAACCTCCAATTCCTGGGCTCAAGTGAGTCTTTTGCCTCCGCCTCCCAAGCAGCTGGGACCACAGACGCCCGGCCATTTTTTGGTTGCAGCCATCATTGTTCTTTAGTGGGCCCAGGCTGGATTCGAACCCGCCAGCTCAGGTGTACGTGGCTGGTGCCTTAGCCCGCTGAGCCACAGGCGCCGAGCCTCTTCTGCCATGACTTGCTTTCCTTCCGTTCAGTTTTCTTGGGCCCAATATTGCTCATTTCCCTACCTCTTTCAGACCAGGATTCAGTACCTGTCGCTGTCAATGTCATTTCTCTCATTGTCACTATTTCAGTTTTCACATCCTTACAACATGAGGGGATTAGACTAGAAATACGCATCACAACCTCTTCTTTTCAGTTTGTAGCCTCAACATGGGATGAGAAGATCATTTTGTTTTGTTTTATTTTTTAACAAAAGTTTCCTTGCAGGGAAAAAGTAAGTAGCAATATTTATCCTTCAAATCAGAAGACTTAAATATTATTGGAAAAAAGGATGCAGAGAAACTGACAAGAAAGAGAAGGTGAAAATAGCAGCATGTGGAAGAAAAGAGAGAGGGTCAGCAGATACATCTCTTCATAGACGAATAAAGGCTGAGAAGATGTTGTTGCTGAAAAGAAAAAGTATTACTTTTCTCCCTTCAATTCCCAAAATAAAAAGAGTAAGAAGCAAAGACAGGTTTTTCCCCAAAGGGTCAACAGACCTTCTGTCAAGAACGGTGACAGACAGACAGTGTGACGTCCCCTCGCCCATCCAGCCTCACTCCTACCATGACAAAGCACACTGAAAGCAACCTTCGACTCATTCGTCAGGTCTGCTGTTTCTAATTTATGTGCATGTGTGTGCATGTGTACCCAAACATGGCATTTGCCAAAGCACCTGTGTTCTTTAATTATACACACAAAAAATCTTCTTTCAATCCAAGTCACAAAATGATATCCCCATGTATATTTACATATCAGTCTTAATCCTTAGAAACTGTTCAAATTTAAAATTAAAAAATACCACAAAAAAGAGCAACATATTTGTTTAGTTCCCCTCCTTAAACTATCAAATTTGATTTCAGAAAACTACTATGAGGCAAGATTTTTATATTAGCTACTATATTCCACTATGACTTAAGTGGCTGCTGTGCCTTTAATAGTTCATATCCCTAATGTGCACAAGGTAAGGGTGTTCAGCACGCCCCCAGGTGAAGCGCTCATTGCAACTTGAACTTGACCTTAAAAAGGAAAACGATGTAACCTAAACATCTGTACCCTCGTATTAATCTGAAATTAAATAATAATAGCCCATTTAATTTTCACAACAACTTATTGACATTGGTATTATTTTAAATATATTTTATATTATTTACCTATATCCAATCTTACATAAATACATAAATGTGGTCAATAAATATAATTTTTGTAAATAAACATTTTTCTTCTCTCTTTTTTTTTTCCTTGGCTCCCACATTCCCTTGCTACCTCTCTACTTTCCAACTTTTCTTTCTAATTTCCTACTGTTTTCACTTATTCCTTTATATACAGGTTTATGGATGTATATATATATATTACAAATACACACACACACTCGTGCATTTTAATATCAGGGGATACTGATTTATTGCCATGGCATCCTTTTTTGTTTTATTTTAGCCCTTTTTTTTTTTTTTTTTGAGACAGAGTCTTAAGCTGTTATCCATGAAGTTATAGCTCAGAGCAACACCAGCTCAGGCTCAAGCGACCCTCTTGTCTCAGTTTATCTATTTTTAGTAGAGACAGGGTCTCAATCTTGCTCAGCCTAGTCTCAGACTCCTGAGCTCAAGCTATCCACCCACCTCGGCCTCCCAGAGTGCTAGGATTACACAATATGTTTTTGCCTTTTTTCTTAACAATAATTTGTAGGAACCTCACCAAATCATCCAATAGGATAAATATTATTGTTCCCATTTTGCAGATGAGAAAATTGAGGTCCATCAATTTTAAGTGATTTGTCCAAGGTCTAAATTAATGGCAGAGGTAGGAGTAATGGTAATTAATGGTAGAGGTAGGATTTAAATCTATAGCTATCCCTTTGTAAAGAATGTGCTCTTAACTCCTAAATTCCCATGAAAAGTACCACAGGGAAAATAAAAACAAAAAGTGAACACAGAAATAAATGAACACGATACCTCTTGGGTCCCCTGAGTTTGGGTTAAATTTCTCCCGATAAAAGGCAGATTTTCATCAACTGATTTGTCAAAAGCATTACCTCATTCATTATACACATTTAAAAACCCCCATCAGGCAGGTGCCAGCCGTTGTGAAGCCCCGGTAAGCAGGGGCAGGTGGCATGAGGATGCTTAGCAAGTACCTTCTGGTGTGACCAGGTCAGCAGGGCCTCCTACATGGAGACTGTTCATAGTGACAACACCTCTATGACTGAAAGGAAAAGTGCCACTCGGGATGTTGCACAACCCATCCTGACCAGACCAGCATGGAATATACTGGTGGAATTATTTAAATACCAGCTTCTCACGGAGGCTACTCTAGCCATGTATCTCAAATCGTATTCCCCTCTCCATCCGTCCTGTGTGCCTCCTCGGCACTTTGCTAACTTTATGTAACCACGTGTAACACTCTCACTGTCTAATATATATAGTTTTGCTATCTACCTTTCCATTTTCTCTTTCCCCCATTGACTTTGAACTCTGTGAGGTCAGAGACTACCTGTTTATTCATTTTGGTATCCCAGAATAGGAAAAGACACAGAGTAAATGCTAAATAAAACTGTATTGACAGTACTGTCCAAATACCTATGATGCCACATCGACTTGCCTAGACAAAGCAGATCCACCCTGGGAAACAAGTAAGATGACCTCTGCCTTAGACTTCATCCCGCTCCTTCCTCCCCTCCTCTCCCTCCCTTACAGAAGGCTTCTGAATCAGTCACTAGCCTAGGATGCTTTGCACTAAAACACAATTGTATCTAAGGGCATAACTTTCCCGTTAGCTAATTGTAACATTTAACTCTTACCCATTTAATTGACTGGAAGTAACCTCTATTAAAAATCAAAATAGAGGCCCCGCATGGTGACTCACACCTGTAATCCTAGCACTTTAGGAGCTCAAGGAGGATGGATTGCCTGAGCTCAGGCATTCAAGACCAGTCAGAGCAACAGTGAGACCCTAACTCTAAAAAAAAAAAAAAAAAAAAAATAGAAGGCAGAATGTTAAGGATAAGGGAGTCAGGAAGAAAATGAATGATCAAGGCATACATCAGGGAAATCCCCTCCCCCATCACGCCTGGCCTCCATGGCTACATGACTGACGCAGCACAACATGAATCAGACGCGATACATCAGTTACTTTGTATATCACAAGTAAGAGCAAACCACGGGACCCATGCTAGCTGCTCTGAGCCTCAAAGATCATGGCCTCAGTTAAGCCCAATGGCTGCTGCCCTGTGCAAAAGCTAACATTCACGATTCATGTTCCAGAAACAGACAGAAAACACACAGCTTTTCAGAACTGTACCTCTGTCAGGAATAGTCAGGATCAAGGGAAGGCTGTTCTTTTTATTTTACCAAATCAGAAGTGGAAACAACTGTGAAATCACAGAATTTCAGAACCACGTGGGACATGAAAACATAAGCTCTTCCTTAGATTTTTGTAGCCTCAATTCAACTCAAAAATATTTTACAAGTGTCTGTTACATGATGAGTAACAGGACAGAAGATGGTCCTAAGAGCTGATGGTCCAATTTCTTTAATAAAGAAATTATTTAAAAGGTCATGCTCACAGGAACCAGATAAGTTAGAGATTGAAGTGTAACTTTCTGGGCCTTACTAGGATTCCCAGGTCTGGCCAGTGAGCCATGAGTGAAATTGACATGTGTCTCCTCCAAACTGTAACATCTATCAGTGTGGGAACCTTTAAGGTTCTTTGTCTGTCTGCCCTGGGGACAAGCAACATGAGATACTAGTGGTTCTGTCACCTATGTCCCGAAGCAGGGAGAATCCAAGCAGACTGTCCCATTCCTGCTGACCCATTTAGATATAAAGAATCAAGGAGTAAAAAGAAGAAACTGCTTGAGCTCTCAGGGGGTTTATTTGTTATTCCCTTATAACTTAGCCCATATTGACAGGTAAATCAAATAACCAGAGATTAAAATGAGAAGGAAGTTAAGAAGCAAATACAGTAAAGTCTTCAGCACAAAGACGAGTGCAATATAGTTACTCCAGAATTTCTTTTTTTTTTTTCTTTTGAGACAGGCTGGAGTGCAGTGGTGCAAACTTAGTTCACTGAAACTTCAAGCTCCTGGGCTCAAGCAATCCTCCTGCCTCAGCCTCCCAAGTAGCTGGGACTACAGGCATGTGCCACTGTATTCAGCTAATTTTTAAAACTTTTTTGGTAGATACAGAGTCTCACTATGCTGCCCAGCTTGGTCTTGAACTCCTGATCTCAAGCAATTTTCCCACCTCGGCCTCCCAGAGTTCTATAAAGGTGTAAGCCCCCACACCCAGCCTAGAATTCTATTAGAACAAAAATAAATGCTCAAACATTTTAGAGCACTTGTCAGCTCAATTATATTAAAACAAAAGAAAGCAATCTTTGATTCAAAGGCCAGTGGTCATTTTTTCACAGAAACCGTCTGTACAATGAATCTAACTTTCATCTCTCTCCAATTCTGATGAGAACAAAAAAGAGGAGAGAGAGGATAGTACTTCATACCTGCATGGAAATCCTTTGAAGAAGAAGAAAAGCAAGAATAATTTTAGAAAGTGATAATAATACATAATAAATGTACTACTGACCTTCTGGACTGTAGTGGTCAGGTCCAAGCACAGCTGAATGATTTTGTTCTTCGTTACTGAGAAATCAGTGATCCCTGTAAATGGAGCCCTAGGAAGTAACAAAAATCTCTTTTAAGGAAGGGTAGAAAGAACCCACTGGGATCCCACAAGGCACTGTACGTTGACAAGCAGAGCTACCCCATGGGCTTGTTTAAATTATCTGTTATATAACTGTTTCTTCTCAATGAACACCTAAATCACAAATCTGAATAGAAAAGAGAGAAGTACTAGGTAAAAACAGATCAAAAATGATCCAGGAGAGTAAACATCCCTTCAGAAGTCAATAGACTTCACACAAATCAAATACTCAACCATGAATGGTTAATCTCAATTGAACAAAACCTTTTGCTTTTCTCTAAGCTGAGGTTAACTCGTTCCCACCATTAACTCCTTCAGCAACTTGCAAAAGAATCCTAAAATCTGCCACTGATCCAGGACTCCTTGGGTTCCAGTTTACGAGAAAGGGACCATCGTTCATTTTCTTTTTTAAATTTGTTTTTGGACATTATTTCTTTGGAATTTATTGGGACTTACATTTTTTCCTTGCTTTATAATACATGATTCATTTTCATATACATGCTTGAGAAGAATGTATATTCTTCCATTGTTGGGTATAGGTTCTATGTCCATTATATGGAGCATGTTGATGGTATTGTTCAAATATTCTACATAGTCTATATTCTTACTAAATTCTATCTATAGAGGTGTCATTACAGTATGTTAAACATTAAAATCTCCTATTAAGACTATACATAGTTCAATTTCATTGAAACTTTTCAAACCAGAAGAAGGTAGTTATCTGTCTTTAATTTTCAGGCAAGGATTTTGTGTGCTGCTAAACTAAGTTTTATTTTCATTGGAGAAGTCAAACATTTTCTTTGTACAGGCTTCCATGCATCTCAGATCCTATTCTATAACAGAATAAAAAAAAGACGCATCCAAACTCACCGGTCCAGCCACGCCAGCAAAGCCTTCGCAGCAGCAATGAGCTCCACCACGGATGTCAGGAACTCGTTGGGGGGCTTATGGGAAGTGTTCCCGTCATAAGCTGGATTCTTCCGCCGGCTACTTACATAATTCTGTAAATTGTGGGAAGAAGCTCGCAGCTTCAGAACCAAGTTCTTCATATTATCAGTTTCAAGGCCATAATTCTATGCAAAATAAAATCAAAGGGAAAATTCAAAACCATTAACAATGTCCAAATTCTCATAACTCAAAAGCCCACTGAGTAACCTGGATAACTCCTACAACCACCCCAACAGCCCGCCTCATCTGCCTGCAGCCACCTTGCCCTCTCTGACCACATTGGCCCTCTCTGTTCTAGTCGCACAGCCCGCTCTGAGCCTTCCAGCTAATTCCTCTTCCCGAAATGCTCTTCCCACAAGGCTTGGCATGAACAGCTCATTCTTATCAGTCAAGTCCTAGTTCAAATGCACCTGCTCTGCAAGCCTGCCCCAGCCACTTAGTCCACACCCGGGTTTCTCAACCTCAGCCCTACTGACACTTGGGGCCAGAGAATCTCTGGTGTGGGGACAGGGGTTCCCGGGCATTGCAGGATGTTGAGCAGCACCTCTGGCCTCTACACCATCGAATGTCATTGGTGTCCCCTACCCAGCTGTGACAATCAAAAGCATCTCTGGCATTGCCACGTATCCTCCAGGGGCGAATCTCGCCCTCAGCGACTCTCCAGCATGTGACTCACGGCTGTTCCACCTGAATCACTGAGTTCACTGGGATGGCAGGCGCCGGCCGGCAGGGACCCCAGGATAGTCAGGGGATGGGAGAACTCGCATCGGGTGAGACCCACACAGAAACGCAGCAGCACTCACTAAACCCATTCACTAAAATGCAATTCCCCCTCTGGAGCTTGTAAACTGTGTTCTTTTTGAACAGTGTTCAACTTACTTGGGCGCCGTTTTTAAAAAAATTCATTTCACAGGACGATATTGTCTTAGGTTCCCTTTCAAAGGAAAAACAAATCTCGGAGGCAACACACACCTGAGATGACACTGAAATGCAGGTTCACATCCCGGATTGTTTTATCATTTCAACAAAAAGTGGAGGTACTGTCTCCATAGCGTCTCAAAACAAGAATCTAGAACCACTTAAAAACTCAGACTAATAGAATGACTAACATTGTTGAATACTTTATGCCAGGAACAAGCCTGTCTGATGTGTATTACACCTCAGGGAAACAGCCCATGAAGGCAGAAATGTTATTATCTCTAATTTACAGAGAAAACTGAGGCACAAAAGCAATGAATAAATTCTCCAAACTCACACAGCTAAGCAATGGTGGTTTGGGAATTCTGATCAAGGCCACCAACCTCTAAGGCACCAGCTTTGGGTCCCCAGGCTTCGCATTCCTCTTCCACACCTTGCCCAAGAAAGGGCCAAGTGCTAAGGCAGAAAACAAAATGCACAGGTGACAAGAATAAAGGAAACTGGCTCGGCGCCTATAGCTCAGGCGGCTAAGGCGCCAGCCACATATACCAGAGCTGGCGAGTTTGAATCCATCCCGGGCCTGCCAAACAACAATGACAACTACAACCAAAAAATAGCTGGGCATTGTGGCGGGCACCTGAGGCCCCAGCTATTTGGAAGACTGAGGCAAGAGAATCGCTTAAGCCCAGGAGGTGGAGGTTGCTATGAGCTGTGAGGTCACGGCACTCTACCCAGGCCTTGCTTGAGGCTCTGTCTCAAAAAAAATAAAATAAAATAAAGAAAACTGGCCACAGATCCTGGACCCAGCACAAAGCAACAAGCTGCTTAACTCCCCAAACCATAATACCTCCCGACCTGCTCCATGTGACGTGTTACGCTCTTCTTTCCGCTGGCTGTTGGCCCTCCCAGCCATCTGGGCCAGAGAAGGGTAGGCCATGGTTCAAAAATCAAGATACACAAATTACAAATATCCTTGGAAAGTTCGTGAGAATTTTTTTTTTTTTGCAAGATGAACAGGGATAAGTTAATCACCACAAAAGGCTTTAATGAACATAATTCTCACTTTAAAAGATTGTATTAGAAGTTTACATTTATGTTGCTTCCGAGTAAAAAATAATTTTTAAAAAAAATGCAGATAGAAATGCTGAAAGAAGTTAGGTGATGGAATGAATTGAGCTTTGAAAAAAAAACCCATAAATTTCAAACTAGGCGTATTCTGTATTAACAGAAGTAGTCTATTCAAAGCTTATATTCATCCTTTTTGATGTTATTTTCTGGAGACTAAATATAGTATTGGCCTTCAATAGAAAAGACAAAAATAAAAAGATAGTTTTTCATTATGGCTTTTTCAATTCA
The DNA here is from genome assembly GCA_963573935.1 of Arctocebus calabarensis. Lineage (NCBI taxonomy): Eukaryota > Metazoa > Chordata > Mammalia > Primates > Lorisidae > Arctocebus > Arctocebus calabarensis. Next base: position 17,748 of record CAUYON010210649.1, on the reverse strand, counting down.
AAAAAATCAAAGAATTAAAACTGAATGGAACAAAGAGCCCCCATGACAGCTTGTTCTGAAGGACCTGTGATTTCTATTAATGGGAAATGTCCCCTTCCCTCCAATAATTAGGCTGCCAACTTATATCAAGAGTTCAGAACAAAAAAATCAGGAAAGTCAGCTTTCAATAATCAATGTCATCATAAACATGACATGGACTTTTATTACTATACCCAACATTTACTTCTTGAACTCAAAGAGGGTTACATGTATTTTATTGTTGCAAGAAACTTTAAAGCTCAATCTTCTACAAACCTACCACTTTTAATTTTAAAGGAAGAAGGGTGGCTTCTTTTAAGAGGTTCTCTTCATTTTCCACTCAGTTTGCACTGATTTTCCTTTTTTCCCAAAACAACTAATGGGACTAAAAAGATGCATGGATACAGCTAAAACAGGATGCAAGTTTTTAAAAGAAAGGAGGAAAATTAGGAAGAAAAGTTCCTTCCCCTTCAACCCCATTCCACAATAAAGAGAGAACAAGAAACTGATTATATTAGCTCCAAAGAGCTCTACTGTAGAAACATAATCAGGAAAGGATTATTGACTTAAGTACCCTACAAACAAGGAAAATGAGTAATTTCTCAGGCCAGACTAATTATTCCCACCAGTCTTTTCCCTGAAACCTGTCTCCTTCAGGAATTACTTTAAGGTAATTCATCAAAAAGATACAAATTAAGTACCAAAGTGAGTCTCTGAAAATCTATTCATCATATATTAAAACCCTTCCACTGAGACGTCACTTCCTTAAGAATTAGCCTTCAGGGATCCCTTCCTGACCTGGCTGCAGAAACCACAGGTAGTACACAAGAAAGAGACCAGATTCTCACTCTCCTGGGTCCCTTAAAATTATATACATTTTTACTAAGAACAAACCGATATAATACCTCTCTACCTTCATCTCCATCCCCACAGCTCTGTTCATGATCTGAGGGTGCCAGAGACCCACAGTCAAAGCATCTTAGTGACCTAGGTCAGTTAAGTGACAGGCTGACAAATATACAGTTTTCCTAAAGGCATTTAGTAAGTTCACAAGCAAAATCAAGTTAAATACAAATTGCTAGCAAAGATTCCCCTTCCTACCTAAATTCTTTTCCTAAAAAGAAGTAACAGGCTACGCCATGGGTAGATGAAGAACAACAAACATCGTCGGGGCGGTACACCTGTGCATAAGCACTCCGGCCACATAGGTTCATTAGAAGTATTTCCCTTAAGCACAGGTCGCATCACTTCACACCTATCAGTTCCAACGGTGTTCACTTCTCAGCCTTCTCCAACCTTAAAAACACAGCTTCCCTCCTTCTTCCCCTCCCCGCCCCGGCCACTTCCTTGGTTGTCAGTAAACTCGGGCCTCACTGATTCGGGCCTTACTCTCCACCAGTCTGTCCAGAAGAACTTTCTGCCATGATAAAAATGTTCTTTGTGCTGCCCAATATGGTAGCCACTAGCTACGTGTAGCTACTGAGCACTTAAAGTGTAGCTAATGCAACTTGGGAACTGAATTTTATTTCACTTTAATTTTCATTTAAATAGTCACACTAGCTAACAGCTACCCTACCAGAAGGAGCAGCTCGCGTCTGTCTCAGGCATCTTCTTCCCCAGATAGAGGGAGAAAACTTAGGTGCAGATTGTCTTCCCAGGGAAGTGGCCCTGGTCCCACCTCATAAGACATGTCACTCTCCTACGCCACTGCTGCCAGCCAAGTTCCATGCTCACAGGGCAGGTGGCTTCTCTCCTGGCTCTCTAACCATGATCAGCTATCCGTGAATCTCCATCAATAGCTGTTTCCTCTTAGATCTCAACCCTTCTATCCACCCTCTCTTTGCTCCGCAACTTTCCAGCACTTTTGTTTTTCCCCTCCCCCCTTCTTTACTTCTAATTCTATTCGTTTCCTGTCTATCACAAAATCAACATCCACTGAACTAAGTTTACAAAAGCCTCTTTGACCATACCAGGGCCAACTGCACTCACACATGAAACGCACAGGGGGTGGCCCAGTCAAAGCAAAAGGTATCACCAGTTTACATACCCACACATCGATATGGTATAGAAATAGATACCGTATAATTAGTACATTAATTACAGCAAGAATACTGAAAAGGAGACTATATTAAGACTAAAGATACTTGAGCAAAACTTCACTAAAACCCTCCCCAGCCTGGGAGCCCCCAAGGGACCCCCCTGCCCAACACAGTCCTACACAAAGCAGGTCCAGAATGAATCTGAGGTCACAGCAGGGTCTGCAAAGGAAATTAGAAGGAAATCGTCGGAGGTAACGCACAGCTTTGGGTTCTGGCATCTGTCCAGTTTTGTTCTTTTTTTTTTTAATGTTTAAGAGGTAAGGAAGAGGAACAAACCGAGCCCGTTTATCATCCCTCTGGCTTCACCCAGTTTGCTTTCCTCCTCCCCTCTGACACTGCGGATTTATCTGTCCTGAAAGTTTTACTGCAAAGGGAAAGAGACAATGCACATTTGCAACCATCCAGCAGAAAAGACCAGAAAACCATGTTCCTGGAAAGTGTCATAATAGTAAACTCAAACATGTTTAACTGTATAAGAAACATACAGTTTTCATAACAAACAGGACGCTGAGATATCTTCTCAGCAGTGCGAAACACTCAATAACCCACGGCTGCATCGAAGGTGAGTGTTCCCATATAGATGGGAAAAACAGACACCAGGGTTTCCCCAGAGGTCACACTGGGAGCAGTAGCATGTGGCAGGGCCAGGATTAGAATGCAAATTCCTGCTTTCCAGACCAGTGCTCAGAGCACTTGGCCAGAGCGTCTCCCTTGCGGCAGCTCATTTATCAACCACAAATAATTTCCCCATTACTTTCCTAAACAGAGCAGTGCATCTCAGAGAGCAGACAAGGCCCTGTCCATTTTAAGAAGAAGAATACGCACAATGTGGCAAGTGTTATATAATCAACAGAACGCAGACCAGAATGGCAAAATAATCAGGAGCACATTCTTTCCCACCATTCTCAGTGATGTAATTGTGTATCGCCCTGGCTCGGGTTCAGGGCATTACCAACCCAGCCTGAACGCTGTGGAGTTTGTCCAAATCCTGACAGTTCAGTTAGTGGCATCTTTAGCACGCGAGCCATCCGGCCAGTTTATAAACTAAATGCCCTTACAGGTGTTTTGAGCCACGGTTGAAACCACCCTTGCAGTCACTGGTGTGATTCAACACTAGGACCCAGCAGGATTGGATGCAACTCATATCACAGCCAAAGCTCCATCATCTGCAGAATGTAATGAAGTTCACATTTTCCCCCCATTTGAGCTACCACTTTTTAGGTTGACCACATCAAACCCAAACATGAGTTATTTAAATGTCACAAATATCTGTGAAACTCAAATGCTTTTTATGGTAAGTAACAAGAACAGGCATGAAAATAAGAACTCATTTCTTATTTCAATTTAGAAGATGACATTTTCAATCAGGACTATTTCCATTTTTTGTTCTTTATAATAGATATTAAGACTAATACACATGGTTTTCTATACAGACAAACTTTTTCTGGAAAGGGCAACATAATAAATATTTTAGGGTTTGAGGAACCACCTGGCCTTTGTTATGACTACTCAACTCTGTCACTGTAGCATGAAAGCAGCCACAGACAACACACAAATGAATGGGCATGGCTGTGTACCAATAAAACTTTATTTACAACAATAGACAGTGGCCGAGGTTTAACCTGCAGGCCGTAGTTTGCCAACCCTTAATCTAGGAAATAATTTATTTTTTCCCTTTTTCTATCATGTCCAACTCATGCTTTACTTCAACTGGTCATTAAGAAAGTGATGATACACTAAAACATACACAGAACAATGAGGATTGAAGAAAAGACTGTTCCAAAGACTGTCATCACAGTACGCACCACCTTTTCCTGAACTAACCAGTGCACAGAGAAGATCCACAGCCTCCAACACAAGCTCCTGGTGTCCGATCCGTGTGACCCCCAGCTCCTCCAGATCCTGATGGGAAATCTGCAGCAGCTGCTCGCCATTGATCTTCTCTCGCTCAAACTTGTGGACATACTGTTGCAGGCAGTCATCTAACCCTACCGAAAGCAACCAGAAAGGCCATTATTGTCATTTTGTTCCTTCATCCAGAAAATTGCCCGCAATGAAATCAATCTCAGCAATCACCCATCCACCATGCTGCCACTATCTATAAAACCTATATTCCACTTAATGGGCCCCTTTTGCATAACTTTTCTCAAACAGGTTCTAAACATCCAGCTAAAAACTCTCAAATGAATCCAGCACAAATCAATGATAGTTATTTCTCCCTCCCCATAAACTAAGGGAATCAACACTAATCACCACCCCCCCCCCCCACTGGCTGAAAATGCTAGTTAGCTGTACTAGAGGGAACAGTGCTTTCTGTGGGAAATCACCCCTCCCACCCCAGGTAAGCCCAAGGACCTGCCAATCAAGTTGCTTTGCTACAGTGATTGGTCCATGATCAGGCCACTCACAAAGTTCTATACATCAACCAGTCATGGGTTTAGCCATGGTCATGTGACTCAAGCGGAACCAATCAAAATCTACCTTGATGTATGGTCACAAGAAGATAAAAAACTCTTCCTTCCAAAAGGGTAGTCATAGAATAGAACCTTCCTTGAGAATACCAGCAATCATTTCTCTAATCAGTTTTCTAAGAATAAATCATTACCCATGTTAGTCATTATATATGAGTATTAAAATACAACATTTCTGGCCACAGTATTTCATCTAGAAAAATTTCCATAAGCTAACCCACTTAACACTGCCTTTCTTTGGTAGCACTATTAGCATGTGGGGTTTGTATGTGAAAAATACAGAGAATTCTCTAATCGACTTGTTTTAATGGTTTTACTGATATAAAATTTACCCTCAATCAACTCAGCTATATTCAAGCCTAATTATAAAAGTCATCTTAAAGTTTTAAAAGACTAGGAAAAAAAAAATAGAAGACTAGGTCTACATAAATTTGATCCAAACATAAAGGATGAACACTTCATTTAACTAGAAAAGTATGTGGAAGGCCTGCTGCTGCCCACCCTACAATGCAAAAACACATTTCCACACACACATTTATTTACTTAACCCCCACAAAAGGGGTGTCACATGGGTATTTGGCTGGGCTAAAAAAAGTAGGCACAAGGTCCAACACGTATTTTTAGCAATGCTAAAGTCCATGAATCTTCAAAACTGATGTGTGAAGCTAAACTATATCTCCTCTCCATAAACTTTCACCATTTGCCTCCTGATAAGATATAAGAACAGTTTTCTGATAACCGTGCGAGGTTATCAAATAGAGGAAGAAGTAGTAAGAAAAAATGTCATGTTCTGATAGTAACCACTTGGAGCCAACCCATTCCCCAAAATGACATCTGTCTAGCAGAGGGGTTTCTGTCACACAGCAAGAGAGACTGGGGACATGGATCTAAATCCAGCTCCTCTCTGACAGCCTCCAGCCGCAAGTGACTTCAGTGGCATGTGAATTGGCCAGCAGTGAAGGCTTGTCAGCAGGGGTCAAGACTTTCTGCAGCAGGCAACAGGGACAACAGCAAAGACTAGAGGACAGTCTCCAAACTATTCTGTCCCCATCTTACAGGTAAAGAAACTAAGTCTCATGGAGGATACATTATTTCATAGCTAGTAAGATGGGCGGTATGTATCTACCCCAGACCACACAGCTGATAAGATGTCAAGGGAAAAATTTTTAAGTCATTTTCTTCAGCTTCATTCAGAACAAAAGAGCTTAGATTCAAATCGAGCTTCACTCTCATAGGTTCCATCTGGTAAACAGGAGATTATAATACAGGATTATAAAAATTCTTCTCCAGACATCTTCCTAAATCAGCAGTCAGGTCAAATTATAAAACAGTTATTAAAATAGAATCACAGAATCTTAGAGGCACTTAAAGGTACTTCAGATCTCCCTCAGTACAAAATATGGGCAAAGTACAAACAAAAGATGAAGTATGGTGAAATTTACCCTAAATCATTTAGCCAGTTCTAAGCCAGATCACCACGAAAGCCTACATTTTTCTTTCTTTCAGAAGGCTATTGTCCCTAGTCCATTTTAAGTTTTTAAAAAAAATTTTATTTTAATTTTTCACAAAAAGTTTAAGACAAGTATGTTATACACGTAAATCCCATTACAGGCTGGATGTGGTGGCTCATGCCTGTAATCCCAGGTCTTTGGAGGCTGAGGCAGGAGGACTGCTTGAGGCCAGGAGTTCAAGAAACCAGCCTGGGCAACATGCCAAAACCCCTGTGTCCACAAAAAAAATTTTAAAGGTGAACATGGTGGCACAAGCCTAAAGTCCCAGCTACTCAGGAGGCTGAGGCAGGAGGATACTTGAACCCAGGAGTTGGAAGTTGTAGTGACCCATGATCACACCACTGCACTCTAGTCTGGAAAACAAGAGTGGCACCGTATCTAAAACAAAGGAAAAAAAAAAAAAACTATATGGATGAACCGTGTCCTTCGAAAATTCATATGTTGAAGTTCTAAACCTTCCACCTCAGAACATATTTCAAGAGAGGATTTTTAAAGAGGTAATTAAGTTAAAGTGACATCATCTGAGTGAGCTCAATCCATAACTGGTGTCCTCATCAGAGAAGGGACAGAAACACAGATAGCACAGGGACAGCCATGTGAAAACCCAGGAACAACACAGCCATCTACAGCCAAGGACAGAGGCTGCAGAAGAACCAAGCCTGCTGGCACCTTGATCTCACACGTCCAGCCTCCAACATCGTGATAAAATAAATTGCTGTTGTTTCAGCCACCCAAGCCTGTGGCTCTTTATTATGGCAGCCCTAGCAAACCACTATAAACATAATAACATGTTATTTCTTATTCGTCTACATGTGATAAATTCTTCCTTAAACAAAATAAACGAGGCCCGATGTTTACTGTGCTAAGCAAGCTCACTGCTCAAATTGCAAGCATAAAACTGAAAGACTCGTGTGCATTTTCACGTGCAGAATACATTAACCCACTCAAATCAAAGGGAGGATGGCACACGCAATGGATGTTCATGAAACATCATGCCTGGATGATAAGGGGAAGCAAAGATGAGGCCAGATTATTTCTCTTTTAATTAACTGAAAAATTCGCAAAAGAACTAGGACTTCAGAAGTAGCATTAGAGCATTAAGAACTATGTGGGGCACAGGGACAAAGGCTGAAGTGGTCGGGACGGGGAGAGTTCTAGACAGGGTCCTGGCAGCAAAGGAGGGGAGATTGAGGACTGAGAATGCAGAAGAACATTTCCCTGAGAAACAGACCAGAATGTCCTTGAGGATTCGGGGGGAAGGGAAGCACTGTATCCTCAAACAATCAAAAGTTCCCAGAGATGTCAGAGAATTATTACATAGAAACATCAAATTCTATCTATGGGAGAACAGAACCGACTGTGGCTGAAAGACGTTCGTGTCAAGGTGCCCACACGCTGGACATGCTGGGTTTTAAACAGTATCGCCCCCAGAGCTTTAGTACTCCCCCAAGGCATTCTGACCTATTTTCAATTGTCCTATTGTTTAGGACACAATTAAACATTCATAAACAGCTAAATTAAACTATTACGCAGTCCGACAGAGGAGGGGGGACCCCTCAGTTTTGAGTAAACGGATCTAGTAACTTTAGAATTTGCAATAAACCGTACCCTTGAACTTATTTGTCCAACGTGTCTATTTTCCAGTTTCTTGCTTCAAGGAATTTACAGAAGGTCTAGCAGGACCAAGAGAAACACATAATTAAGTAAAATTAAACACATTCCACTTACACAGCTTAAACGGAACACATAATGAAATGTGAAAAAATTATGAAGATCTCACAGAGTGGGCGCCACATGCCAGAGGCCCCGACGTCCCGTAGCGTCACTAAGCCTGGCTGTAGATAATAATCTTAAACTTTCAAAGAAAGACCAAGGCAAGGAAGAAAAACCCATCTCCCCCCTCGGATGGAGAGAGTGACAGGGCCATGGTCAGAGCCTTGAGTTCTTACTAATTGGCTAACCTGGGGCAAGTTACTCAGTTCCCGCATAAAAATAAATTAATTAATTAATAAATAATAATAATAATTTGTAAGCCTCTCTAAAAAAAAAAAAAATGAAACTCATACTACCCGCTACAAAGAATGTAATGAAGATAAAATGTTAATATTTATGAAGAGCTTCAAATGTTATGACGCACATAAGTAAATACTCTATGAATTTTGTTAAACAAAAAATGTGATGTATTCACGTCCTCAATGTTATTTTCTTTTTCTTTCCTGACATGGAGTCTCACTGCATTGCCCAGGCTGGACTCAAACTCTTGGCCTGAAGCAATCGTCCCAAGCAAGTGCCAACTTAGGTCCTCGACTTTCCAAGCGTTCGGAATAAAAGTTGCTAAAGAGACACAGAGACTCCCAAATGTTTAGGTGGCCCCCTTTGGAACAGAGCTAATCAGAGAGAAAATCTCAACAGCCCATGTTATTACCTTCCCTAGAAAATGTTCCCAAATTTGGGGGCCTACAATGATCATTAGTTTCACCAAAAAATACTTCATGATTTCTATCAGAATATATGTTCACTGCTTACTCTACCAGGATATAGACAAAAACTTGCTGGTGCTTGATAAATATTTGTAGACTAGACAAGTGGATGCGTGAAGCAAGACAAAGAGCCCGACATAGATATTAATGTCACACCAGTGCACAAGAGTCACCTGCTTTTATTTTCCCATGCAAAGATAACTAAAGATAAGCTACAGATTGTTGTATCGGTCACATGTAAGGAAGTTTCAATGTTTCAAGATGAAAGGAAGTCATTTCTACATAGAGAGAAATATCAGAAACTAAAGAAAACCCTAAACCTCTTAATGTCACTCTTTGATGTTTGCCTTGTATTATACTCAGAATTCATTTTTATTAATTAATCTTCCCCAAATGTGATCAGGATTATGTACATGATGATCAAAAGTGACAGTAAATGCCCCAATGCAAAAATTTAGTTATTCTCTGCCCAAGACTAAAATCAGATCGTTAACGGGGCCCAGGAAGCAGGCGGTTGTCGTGACCTGAGGGTCAGTGTCGTGCAGACCCTCCATCCATGGCTGTGGCCCCCACTCTGCAGGTTCCAATCAGTAGAAGGTGTGATGCTGCAGGTCCGAGCGCTTCTCCCAGCCGTGTCCCATCGACTACTTTGACCAACATGTTTTAACCAGTTGGGTTTTCTGTTTGGGGAGCTTTTATTAAAAAATGCTTTGATTCAGAAATAAGTTTAGATAAAGCTTGCACAGGCCCATGTCACTCAAGACTCCTAAGGGTCACCAGTGACACAGGATGCAAAAGATAAGCTCCCACAGGACTTGAGTCGACTATGTTCTGTGCAGAGACTGCAAAGGAGGCACCAACAAATGCAACTGACTTCCATCCACTTTCTGCAGCAGCCAGCAGGGCAAGGCCCCTGGGGACAGACCCGCCACACACAAGGGAAGAGGGCCGAGGAGCAGGTCAGCGTTTTATTATGTGAACCAGAGAAAGGAAACAAGTCTTAGGTGGGACATTTACACCTAACCTTGATAGTCTCAGAATTCCCAACACTTTGAAAAATATTAAATGATAAAGACTTGACATCAAAGCTCTTCAGCTTCCCACCTCGCTGACACCCACTCAGTACGCCAGAGCTCCCCCAAACATGAAGCCTTGCTAAGACTACAGAGCCAGTTTTCACACTGAAGCTTGATACACAGCAGAACCTCCATAAGCTGACCACCCGAGGGGCTGTAACAAACTGGTCAGCACCCGGAGGTGGCCAACATAAGGAACTGGGCCTGTACTGACACATACATGGGGTGCATGTCTGGTCTCTGAAAATTAGGTCAACTTTAAGGAGGTGGTCGACGCGGGAGGCGCTCAGCTGTGGAGGTTCTGCCGTATTCGGTTTCTATGTGAGCATAACATGATAAGGAGCATGATTTCAGAGCAGGCCGAAGTTCAGACAGGTGGTGTATCGGTAGAACCTCTGCGTGCCCTTTCAGGAGATGAGCCACTCGATTCTATCATTTTCAAATGCCTTTCTTTAGTCACTCCTGTTTTGTTGATGTCCACAGACCTTAATTTAAAAACTGTCTGATAGGGCAGTGCCTGTGGTCAAAGGAGTGGGGCGCAAGCCCCATATGCCGGAGGTGGTGGGTTCAAACCCAGCCCCGGCCAAAAGCTGCAATTAAAAAAAAAAAAACCTGTCTGATAAAGCTGATTTTTAAATATAGCAATTTGAGTTTAGGCAATCACACCATGTTTAAAACACAGGAGTGACTTGCAAGATTGATGAATTCTTTTTGCCTGGTTGGATGGGCACCTGATCAACTGACTTTCCCACTGAGTCAGAACTCCAAGCAAACTGGGTGCAGTAGCTCACACCTGTAATCTCAGTGCTTTGGGAGGTAAGGTGGGAGGATCTTTTAAGCCTAGCAGTTCAAGACCAGCCTGGACAACACAGCAAGACTCTGTCTCTTAAAAAAAGAAAAAGCCACGTGGTGGCACACACCTGTAATCCCAGCTACTCAGGAGGTGGGGGTCGGAGGATCACTTGAGCCCAAGGAGTCCGAGGCAGCGGTGAGCTATGACTGTGCCACTGCACTCTAGACTGAGTGAAACTGTCTCAAAAACAAACAGAAGGAACCCTAAGCAGAATTTCTGGGAAAGGGAGCAGAGAGGACCAAGGGCCACCTGTCAGAGGCAGCCTCTGACAAAAGGGCCTTTGCACCTGCCTTGACCTCTGATGGAGGCTCGGCTCCTCCCTCTGGACATGAAATGACCCAGTTTCCTCAGAAGCCTGTAGGCTGTCGGAACAACCACGCCTCTCACCGTCAGAAGATTCTGTATTGGCTTCGAGGGCAGAAGCTACAGCCACGCAGCCACGGGCCTCCCTCCCTCGACCGCGGGCCCACCGTCGCTCCCAGCTCGGAGGACAGCAGCAGGTAGAGCTCCCTCTCCACTTTTCCCTCCATGTTTGGGGTCTGTAGTTACTGCTTTAAGGAGATATGCACCTTGACTTCTCCTTGTGTTCGACTCCCCAATTTTGACTTCTCTGAGTTCTCTGCAGTCCAGCTTTTCTCCTTCTGGACGGAGCTTCCGCTGAAAGCTGCCTCTAGTCGGCCTTCCTGCCCCCTCCTCATTGCTTTAGGGAGCAAAGAACTTATGGGACTGAGCAGTTATTCCGTAATCCGACCATCACACCTTTACTCCATCTTCCTAAATCACAAACAGGAGTGCCGCGCCAGCCCAGTGGGTGCCAGAGGACAGCCGGACCCCGAGCACGGCCTAAAAAGCCTGTGTCCACTTGGTCAAAGCGTCTGTGTCCTTCCTGCACCACGTGACTCCAGTCCCCTCTACCCCCTACCCCACCCAGCCAAGACTTTCAGACACTGAGATTCTTCCTCTACTCACAGGAACTCTTCTACATATTCCAGTGGCAAATCAAGATAGTTTTCCCCTCCCATTCCACATCCCTCATCTTACATTTTCAAACCTACCTCCCCCCCATTTTCTGTAGCCCTAAATGTGTCCTCACTGATTCTTGCGTTTCAAACTCCCCCTCCCTCCTGCTCTTCTGATCACGTCTGCAACAGAGTCTCCTCCGGTCCTTCATTTATTCATCCCTGTACCACTGTCTCTTAAATGCTGAAATACCTACTTTTATCCTTGAATCATCTGTTTTCTTCTCTGAAAAGTCTTTTCAAGTAGCAAGGACTTAACCCAAGTCTCTACCAGTGGCCTACAGGGAAGTAAGGACAGACTTTTCTACTAGACATGGGAACAAAATACAGGAGCTTTACTTACATTGCTTACTTGAGAAATGGAAAAAGAGAACCTCACCTTTACTAACATCCAGCTGACCCTGGAGCTCTTACTGAGTTTGAGGACGTCCTGTGTGCCAGGTGTGATAAGGCACCAAAGACGGTCCCGACACCAAGAACGGGAAGGCAGCTATAACCCACAAGAACCCGCTTTCAGCCTATTTACTGTAATGCAATTTACTATCTACTACTAACTCAACTAGATCTCAGAACATAGACAAAGTCCTAAAAAGATTCTTGCAGTATGAACTACACACTGAGGAATAATATATAAGCCTAAGCTATCAAGGGCAGGTGCCGTGGCTCACACCTACAATCCTAGCACTTTGGATGGCCAAGGAGGGAGGATCACTTGAGGTCAAGAGAATGAGACCAGCCTCAGCAAAAGTAAGACCCCATCTCTACCAAAAACAGAAAAAAATAACTCGGCGTGGTGGTGCACACACCTCGATTCCCAGCTACTTGGGAGGCTGAAGTAGGAGGATCACCTGAGCCCAGGAGTTTGAGGCTAACTAGGATGACGTCACTGAACTCGACTGGGCAGTGGAGTGAGACTCTGTCGCCTCTCACCCGTGTTCCCTGTCACTGCTGCACTTACTCTTGACCAGGTGTCTGCGCCAATCAGAAGCAGACGTCGGCATCAGTCCCTTCCTGCTCTTGGTTCATCCTCCCTCATTCATGGAAGCAAAAGCCCCAGCCTGCCAGCTCTGCACTGTACCCAGGCACCTGCCAACTCCCCTGTGGTCCCTCCACCATACAACACTCACCCTCCCGGTGAGGATGTAGGCAATGCCCTTTGCACTGAGTTTCTCCAAAGTGAACAAAACTCTCAGCCACATGTTGGCAACGACAGCACACAGACCAAACCCAGCTGCTGCCTGTTTCCGTAAGTAAAGCTCCACTGGAACACGGCCGTGACTCCTTGGTTTGACATATTGTCCCTGGCTGCCTTTATGCTACGATAGCAGAGTTCAGTAGTTGACGGGACAGGATGGCCCACAAAACCTAAAATATTTCCTATCTGGCCCATTACAGAAAAGGTCTGCAGACCAATAAAAGACCCACAAGTGTTTGGAAGGACCTCTGACAACTTTTCATCCACTTTATTATTTTCTTTCGGTCAGTTTTTTCGTTTGTTTGAGGAATAATTTATACACAATAAAATTATTTAATTTCCCGTGTATAAGTCAAGGAGTTTTGACAGATATATACAGTCATGTAGCCACAGCACAATTGTGATGGAAACATTTCTATCACCCTAAAAACATTCCCTTGTTCCTCTTTGCTGTCCGCTCCCCCCACAGCCCATGGTCCTGGCAGCCGCTAATCTGCTTTCTCCCTAATGACCTCGATTTCTTCCTGGGGCTGTCACTCCTTGTTCTACTTGGGCAACACTGCCTAAACCACTTAGTTCTGGTTCTTAGGCCCCTCATCTGTGGATTAGCTGGCTTCGATTAGAACTGACACTCACACACACTACTAATTGCAGCTCTGATTTTATCAGCCATTCTTCAGGCTTGTGGTTAAATTTAATTTGAAGAAAAGGAACAACGACTGAACAGCGTGTCTGAAAGCTGGATTAGGAGCCTCCAGGGCTTCTCATGCTTCCGAGGTGTCTGGGCTGCACAAGTTACCTTTCCTTACAAAAAAGGAAACAAACAGCCCTGAAACTTAAATCCCAAACATCGTCGGAGCTAAAAAAAATAATCAGCAAATGCATGAACTTGGTCTTGAGAAAAACCACAACTATAAGACAGGTTTTCTACCTGAGCAGAGCTGTGAGCACACGGGAAGCCCATTGCTGGGGCTGCTCCCTTGAAAGCGGAGGCCACGTGAAATCAAAACACTTAATAAAGACCCAGCCAAGGCCAATCCTGAGAAGCCCAAATAAGAACTGACAAGGTCTGTTCACCTTGTTGGTGGAATAGGGCAAATGATTGTGAGGACAAGGGACCACTTTTTAGGGCACCCAGCCGAAAAAACCTATAATGCTGAAGACAAAATAGAAGTTTGGACTTTTAGCCATTCGGGCAATGCTAGTCTACGTAACACTGAAGAGCTACTGAAAATGTGGCGACAAATCCATGGCTTAAATTTCTTACAAAAGGCAAACACAGGGACTGGAAAGAGGGTCAGTCCTAGAGCACAGGCCTGCTCCGCGAGCCAACTCCACTTCTCTGCTAGCAACCAATGTGACCCAGGTCAGTCGGAAGCTGTCAGAAGATGTAACCGAGAAGCCACCAAGATTTGGGTTTCCCTACATCAGGAGAAGGAGGGGAGGGGAGGGGGGAGGATGGGTGGAGGGAGGGCAATTGGTGGGATCACACCTACGGTGCATCTTAGCAGGGTACTGGGGAAACTTATTAAATGTAGAGTATCAATGTCTTTATACAGTGATCAAGAAAATGCCAGGAAGGCTATCTGTAACAGTACGATGAAAACATTTCTGAATGTATATGAATCATGCCCTATGATTGCACCAATGTACAGAATTATGATTCAATAAAATTATTAAAAAAAAAATAAAGTATGTTGCAGATGTCATGAAACTCCACTCCTAATATTTCAACATATATTTATATAGATTTTCTGAGAACACAGAAATTCTTTTACACAAGCACAAGACCAGAGAAATTTAAACATTGATGCAATGCTATTGGTATAACATAGAGCCTGTATTGAAATGGTCTCAGTTGTCCAATTACTGCTTATTTTTCTCTTATCCTGAGTTGATCAAAAATCAAGTTATGTTGCTTTAGTTTTCTTTAATCTGGGAAGGGATTGGGAACTTTTTCTGTAAAGGCTTAGATAGTAAATATTCTAGGTTTTGTGGACCAGCATATACAGCTTTTGGTGTGACTACTCAGCTCTGCTATTACAATGCAAAGAAGAGCTGCAGACAATATGAAAATGAATGAGAGTGGCTGTGTGCCAATAAAACTATTTACAGGCTCTGAGATTTGAAATTCATATCAAATTCATGATTTGTAAAATATTATTCTTCTTTTGATTTTCCCCCAACATTGTTAAATATAAAAATCATTCTTAGTTTTTGGGCAACACAGAAGCAGGCAGCAGGCTAGATTTATCTTACGGCCTATAGATTGCCCACCTCTGTGGTACAGCCATTCTCTTACCATTTTTTTTTCTGTCTTTCATGACATTAACATTTTCAAAAATTCCAGGTTTCTTGTCATGTTAAATGTTAAAATTAGATTAGTCTGATTGATTCTTTGCTATTAAATACAAGTTCAATTTTTTTTTTTTTTTTAGCAAGAACACCAGGCAGGAGGTATTGTATCTTTCTCTTTAAATATAAAGAAGTCTGTATGATATCAGTTTTGACTGTTATTTTTGAAGTTCCCATCCTTTTTTAAATTTTGTTGTGTAAGTATAAAACAGGAGATTTCTTATTGATCTGAACATGTCCCTACAAGAAGTGCCTATAAACACAGGGGTTTAAACAGAAAGAAGCCCAAGAGTATCCAAGAGAAAAACAATTGTACGTGGAGATGGTCAATCACTAGAAACCTGTGCATTGTTGATGGGCACATGGTTTATAATAGGCAAACATTTGCCAATGAACTAAGCAAACTTTTATATTATTTGTACTTTTACTTTATTTTATTAAAACGCTTTCTTCATGCCACACGCAGGAAACTGGGTCAATCGCATCCCCCTGTTTGCGCTATGCTGTTCTCTCTTTGCAAGGTCCCTCTCACTTTATTCTCATCATTTTCAATCTCCTTTCCCCAACATAGAAATCCACTGAACTGCATTTGGGTATACAAGACCTGAAAAATGTAAAACGTTGTTTTTTATTCGTATGTTTTCTATTTATATAGGTGGTAGTGTACTACAATCTTCTGATTTTCTTATTCTCCCCTGTGATTTCTAGGTTTACGTGTGCTGTTTGATCTGTCTTTTCGCTCTGATTTTAATACTGCATAGAGCACCACACTTTAGTTCTCCAGCAAAGTGCATCTGAGTTGTTTGCATCTTCCTGCTACCACAAACAATGCTGCGATAAACCTAGTCGTGCCTCACTCCTGTCCCTGAGCATTCCTCTGGGACAGACACTGAACAGGATGACCGCTGAGTCACAATGAACACTGCTGGCCTAAAGGGCCCAGTTGCTATTCACGTGTGTTAGCAATACAACATGTTTCTATTTCTCCATAATCTCACAAACATTTGGTAGTGTTTCTAATCTTTGCAAAAGTGATAGGTTTTAATTTGCATCTCTGTGAGAACCAGTGTGGTTGATCATCTCGTCATGGGATTGTTTTACCCTTGGATACTCAAGGATTTTCATCTTTTACTTGTGGGTGTGTCACTTATATCTTCTAAATATTAATTGGTTGTCAATTTTTGATATTATTTACAAAATAAGATAGGAATTAGAGGAATAAGGAGAGAGAGGAAGGGACGGAGGGAGAGAACAAATGTGGAAAAATGCTAATATTGACTGAATTCATTTGGAGCTGATGTGGATTTCATCATGCTAGTCTTTCTATTTTATAGTATGCTTGAAAAAGCCAATATTAAAAGTTTTGCTAAAGTTATTTTCTTTGCATTAAGAAAGCTCTCACAGACTGTAGAGCTGACATATAGAAAATGTTCATATTCAATAGTTATTGATAAGATGCCGTCAGATAGACAGTATTCTATGCAGTGATGAGATGGTACTGAATGGGACAAAATCCCTACTCCTAAGGAGCTTATAGCTGAGTGAGGGGAGCTGGTCCTTAAATAAGTAATGACAGGTGAGTGCATAAATAAATGAGCACATAATTGTGTCATTAAGTAATCCAGTAACAGAAAAAGACAATTTCAGATGGTAATACAACCTCCGAGATAAATAAAACAGGATCTGTGATATAGATGGAGGAGACTGAGTAGATAAAGTTTTAGATTACTGATAGAATGGGATGACAGAAGTCACCGACTTTGAAATCAGGTGAATGGAGGCTCAAAGCCTGGTTGCTTCACTAGCTTAGGAATCAGATAGACTCAGATTTAGATCATAGTTCACACTCAAGGAACAGATTCTTGATAAATGTTCTTGCTCTGTGTTTTGTCAAGTGCTGAATAAAGCAGTGGGTCACCGGAACGAGGGGGTAAAGGAGAGTGGAAAGCAAGGAGGGTGTGTGTCGTAATGAGGAACATGTCACAAAATAAATGAGAGGAGAAAAGGTGAAGCAGCAGGACAGGAAAGACAGGAGGAAGATGAGGACAGACATTCAAGTGTGCAGTTCGGTGAGGGGCCTGGTTAGCTTATTTTGTAAAATGTAAAGATGAAGGAGGGTTCTCTTAAATGAAGGAGGATCCAGAATTGGTAGCATGGTTAAACATAGACGAAGGAGACATGCCTCTCTTTTGGGACTGTTCAAGTTCATGAGACAGTTTTAACATTGGCTGTCTTCCCTGCTTGGTTTTTTAAAGAGGCTGACTGACATTTCACAATGCTGGGGTGTGTGGTAGTGCCGAACCTCAGAAGCATGCAGGGGCACATTTGAATGAATTTGGGCCAATCAGGCCATGGTTATTAATGACCTTGAGGAAACTGGACAGTGTCACCATTGAAAGAAGCGTGTGGCAACTTTTCCGTTTTAAACCTTGATTTTAAGATGTTTTCAAATTTAGTTCTTATAAATCACAACAGGTTGAACATTGGCAGCTGTTTATGAGCTCAGATGTATTTTTCATTAAAAGATGTTTTTTTTTTAATAATTTTATTGAATCATAATTATGTACATTGGTGCAATCACAGGGCATGATTCATATATATTCAGAAATATTTTGATCATACTGTTACAGATATCCTTCATGGCATTTCCTTGATCACTATATAAAGACAT
>CAUYON010210648.1:0-13953 GCA_963573935.1 Arctocebus calabarensis | reverse complement strand
CATACTTCTAGTCACCACAATGTGTGGGAAAAAAATAAACTAACAAACCATTGTATAGTACCATAGGCTCAACACTTAACATACTTCTAGTCACCACAATGTGTGGGAAAAAAATAAACTAACAAACCATTGTATACTACCATAGGCTCAACACTTAACATACTTCTAGTCACCACAATGTGTGGGAAAAAAATAAACTAACAAACCATTGTATACTACCATAGGCTCAACACTTAACATACTTCTAGTCACCACAATGTGTGCATTTTCCCACCAAACAGCGAGCAATTCTTTCTTTAATTTTTTGTCACCTTAGGTAGGTGCCCTGGTTTTACAGCTCACAGGAACCTCAAACTCCTGGGTTCAAGTGATCCTCTTGCCTCAGCCTCCTGAGTAGCTGGGACTACAGGCACCCACTAAAACACCCAGGTAGTTTTTCTATTTTTAGTAGAGATGGGGTCTCGCTCTTGCTCAGGCTGGTCTCTAACTCCTGAGCACGAGCGGTCACCTGCCTTGGCCTCCCAGAGTACTTGGATTACAGGCATGAGCCTGTACCACAGCCCCTGGTCCTAAGCAATTCTGTAGAAAGCCCTGACTGGGTGTCCTATAATTCAGCGTATTTCTGACACTGCCTACCTGGAGTGCAGATTCCATAGGTTAAGGGCTCACTCTCACATAACTGCCTCCGCCCCCCGACACTAATAATAAGTCCCCACCTCTGGAACATCTGGAAGCTATAAATTGGGAGTTCCCATACCCCCTTTTGGGGATTGATTATTTGCTAGAATAGCTCACAGGACGCAGAAAAATGTTTTACTTATGTTTACCTGTTTATTATAAACGGAGTGGCACAGTTCATTAATCCATTTGTTATGTTGAAGGGCACCTGGGTGGTTTCCACATCTTTGCAGTTGTGATTTAGGCTGCTGTAAACATTTGAGTACAAATTATGGTTGCCAAAAATGACTTTTTTTTTTTTTTTGGTGGGGGGAGATAAGCCCCCCGGGAGTGGGATAACAGGATTACGTCCTACAGGTCTACCTGTAGTTAGGCAAAGATTCTTGCTACTTTTTTCCGTAGAGGTTGTATAGTAATTTGCAATCCCATCGACAGTACTTGAGTGCTCCCTCCCCCCCCACACCCATGCCAGCATCTGTTCTTTTGGGACCTTGTGATGTGAGCCTTCTCATGGGGGATAGGTAATATCTCAAAGTGGTTTTGATTTGCCTTTCTCTAATATTTAGGGATGATGAGCATACTATTCAGTCATAAAAAATGGAGGTTTTATATCTTTTGTAACAACCTGGATAGACCTGCAGAACATTCTCCAAAGAGAAGTAGCACAAGAAAGGAAAAACAAACCTCACATGAACTTGGTACTTAATTAGAACCAGTATACTGGCTTGACATCTGTAGCACAGTGGTTGTGGCACCAGCCATACCCACTGCGAAGCTGGTGGGTTCAAACCCAGCTGGGCCAACTAAGCAACAATGACAACTGCAACAGAAAAATAGCCAGGTGTTGTGGCGAGCGCCTGTAGTCTCAGCTACTTGGGAGGCTGAGGCAAGAGAATCACTTGAACCCAAGAGTTGGAGGTTGCTGTGAGCTAAGACACCACCGCATTCTACCCAGGGCGACATAGTGAGACTCTGTCTCAGAAAAAGAAATAGAACTAGTATAGTAACAACTATATATGTGACAACAAAAAAATAAATTCAAGTAAGGGGGGCATAGGGGTTGAGTAATTCCCACCCAGCAGGTAGGTTACTCCGCTGTATTTCACACTTCCTGAGTGAAGGGCACATCTACAACTTGGACATTAGCCTTACAAAAGCAAACTATGTAACCCAATCGTATGTACCCCCGTGTTAACCTGAAATTTAAAAAAGAAAGAAAGAAATTTTGGAAGGCTATCTAGCTGCCGCGAATATTCAGTGATTCCTTTAATGGATGTGGGCAATGTGAATCAAAAAACTTCTGGGAAGTGTTCATCACTCTATGTGCCATTATGAACATTTGGGATTCATGGGCAATCAAAATATTAACATTAACAGGAGTTTGGAAGACATTCGTTCCAGCACTCATGGATGACTTTAAGGTGGTTCAAAACTGCAGTCGAGGAAGTAACTGCAGATCTGGTGGAAAATACCAGAAAGCTGGAATTAAAATGGAGCCCAAAGATGTGACTCAATCAAAGGGTTTGACTTTATGAATTAAATTCATGTGCCTGGACTACTGCATCCATGATAAAACTTGAATGGCTGAGGATTTACTTCTTAGGGATGAGCAAAGAAAGTGGTTTCTGGGGATAGAATCTCCCCTTGTAAGCATTGTCAAAATGACAGCATAGGATTTAGAATATTATATGAACTTCCTTGATAAAGCAGTGGCAAAGTCAGAGTGGATTGACTGTAATTTTGAAAGAAGTTCTGTGGGAAAGATGCTATCAAATGTATTCCATGCTGTAGAGAAATCTACAGAGAAATCTTACATGAAAGGAAGAGTCAATTCATGCAGCCAACTTCACTGTTGTCTTATTTTTAGATGTCGCCACAGCTACCCCAACTTTTCGCAACTACCACCCTAAGCAGTCAGCAGCCATCAACAAGAAGATAAAGTCTTTCACCAGCAAAAAGATTACTTCTCCCTGAAGGCTCAGATGATCATTTGCATTTTAAGCAATAAAGTACTTTTAAATTTAAAAAATATTATAAAAGGATGCAAACTTACAATTAGATGGAGGAGAGGTGAGGGGCAAATTGTAGGGGGATGGGGGCAGAATGTCCAAGCCCTCTCTGGGAAGGTCATCCTCCTGTAACTGGACGTTTTCTGAATCTTGTGCTTTGGGGTTTTTAATGCAGGCTTCGTTATGTAAGCATGAATGATTAAATCATTCTTCATTGGTGATCAGCTGTATCTTCCATTCCCCTCTCCTGGTCCCCAGAGGTAAGGGGATGGGGCTGAATGTTCTAGCTCTCTAATCACATATTTGAATCCCCTGGCAACAAGCCTAGTGCTAAAGCTATCCAGGGAACCTCAAAGATGACTAATGAGCCATCTCATTAGTCTACAAAAAGACAATGT
This sequence comes from Arctocebus calabarensis, assembly GCA_963573935.1. Lineage (NCBI taxonomy): Eukaryota > Metazoa > Chordata > Mammalia > Primates > Lorisidae > Arctocebus > Arctocebus calabarensis. The sequence goes on along the minus strand of CAUYON010210648.1, from coordinate 10,868 downwards.
TTTGGAGAAACCAGGAGTTTTAGGAGCTGTGTGCCAGGAAAGGCGGGCACAGACCAAATACAGTCAGGCAGAGCGTAATGACATTTCATCAACTATAGACAATGTGTACTACGGTGATCCCGTAAGATTACAGTAGAGGTGAAAATTTTCTCCTGTCAAAGCAGCCATCATAATGGCCACGAGGCATAATTCCCGTGTTTGTGTTAATGATGTTGTAAACAAACCCCTTGTCTTTCCAGCTGTATAAAAGTATAATATATACCAACACATCTAGTATAGAATAATTAACAATGATAAACGATTATCTTACTAGTTTGTGTATTTACTGTACTGCTTTCCAATTGTTATTTTAGAAATTCTTCTACTTATTAAAAAAAGTTAATGGTAAACAGCCTCAGTTGGTCCTTCAGGAGGCATCCAGAAAAAGGTATTGTCACCATCAGAGATGGTGGCTTCATGCCTGTTGTCCCTGGGCACCTTCCAGTGGGACACAGTGTCGAGGCGGAAGACAGTGTTAGTGGTGATCCTGACCCTGGGGAGGCCTGGGCTAGTGTGTGTCTATGTTTTAGTTGTAACAAAAAAATGGGAAAAAGTAACCACAAATAAAATTGGATTTGTGGATTTTCTAATTTATAAATAGTAAAAGATGGTAGCATAAGGATACAAAGAAAGAAAACTTTTTTTTTAGTATTGAATACATTGGACATTTTCTTTTACATTTTTGTGATACTTAACTAAGTAGAATGTGTTTCAGCTCTGTCCAGGTTAATACAAAAGAAGTAAAGTTTCCATCTTCTTAAGGCTGAGTAGTATTCCACGGTGTAAATATACCACAGTATATTTTGATCTATTCCTGAGTTGGTGGGCATTTAGGTTGTTTCCACATCTTGACGACTGTTTACAATTTATTGAGCTGAGATAAATGATCTAGTGCAAATGTCCTTATGGTAAAATTATTTTTTTTTCTTTTGAGTAGTTGCCTAGTAATGGGATTGCAGGATCAAATGGGAGGTCCAATTTGAGTTCTTGAAGGAAAAAATTTTTTGTACAGTTGTACTATGTCATTATATTTTAAGCAAATTGTTAGTATAAAAGAGTCAAAAAGTTAAAAAAAAATAAAAGTTTATAAAGGAGGCAGGCACCTGTAAGTGCCAGCTACTGGGACTGAGGCTGAGACAAGAGAATTGCTTAAGACCAGGAGTTTGAGGTTGCTGTGAGCTGTGATGCCACAGTACTCGATTGAGGGCGACATAGTGAGACCCTGTCTCAAAAAAAAAAAAAAAAGAAATAAAATTGTTTATAAAGGAAAAATGATACAATATGCTAAAGTTAATTTATTGCTGAGAAAAGAAAAAAAATTTCTTATAAATTTAGTGTAGCCGAAGTCTACAGCAAAGTACAGTATTGCCCCAGGTCGTCAGGTTCGCTCACCCCTCCCTCACTGACCCACCCAGACCAACTTCCAATTACAGAAGCTCCAGGGTGATTGCCCAACACAGGTGTATGTTATTTTATCTTTTGTGTCGAATATTGACTGTACCTGTGGGTATGCTCAGATGCGCAGGCCCTTACACGGTGTCACAGTTGCCTGTAGTGTACAGTTTAGTGACACACCGTGTAGGCGTGCAACCCAGGGGTGACAGGCTGTGATGCGGCCCAGCGTGGTTGGTGGACCATCTAGATTGTGTGGGTGCGCTCTGTTAATGCTCCTCAAGGAGGAACTTGCCTAAAGAGGAATTTCTCAGAACACATCCTTGTCATTAAGAAAAGCGTCTCTGTATATATTTCTTCTTATGCCGTTGAAAGTCTCCAAGCTGAAGTGTTGAGCAGGGATAGCCAGACCCGGGTACCCTGCCATCCTTGATCATGGGTTAGGAGCGGTTGGGGTGGGGCGTTGACTCGGCAGGTGGAGGGGAACATGGCCTGTTGTGAACATCACAAGGGATTGAAAAGTACAGCTGACCGAGGCTGTCACAGGAAAGGGGCACGGAGCAGAAGCCGTGATGGCCACCCTCCTGACCAGTATGTAAAAAGTAAAAGCACCTCTTTTCTAGACAGCAGCCCTGGAAAGTTTACGCAGCCCCAAGCTGTTTACTGTCTACCTGGAGATGTGCTTCCCCACTCTGCGGCCGACCCGGGTGCTGGCCGTACATAAAGCAGCTCTCCTCTGCTCTTCTGCGGAAATCCGGGGCCTGGTGCATTTTTTGACATGTGTGTTACCCTTTCTCAGGTCAAGCATGTGAAGTCACTGGGACACGGATTCAGCTCCCCACTCCACCCTTTCTTTGGATTACTGCAGGCAGGTTACTTATCCTTTTAAGCCCAGCTTTCTCAGCTAAAAACTGGGAATGATAATAGAACCAAGGGCCGAAAGTGTGCATTGAATGGGAGAACACATATAAACCTCTCAGCGTGATGCTGGCCTTATGATGTGAAGCATTCTAAGATATTAGCACTTTTAATTGGATTGTAAATTTTGAGTATTTCTATATTATCTATACATTTTATACTCTTCTCCAGAAATACCTGGGTTCCATTTGCACTGACAGGCCTTGTTTTGAGAGATCCAGTTGTGTCCTTCAATATGATGTAGCCCCATAGAATAAAAGGTGTTGGGGATGGTATGAAGGACAATGCTAGGGTCGTGTCTAATGCTGGAGATTTTCAGTTTGAGGTTTTGCCTGAGTTCCAGGAAAATCACAGTTCCACGATGTGCCCTAAGATTTCATATTTCTGAGGGACATTAATAAATTTAGAGGGCTTCGAGGTGTATAACAGGAAGTAAGTTACCCGTCTAGACCAAGGTCAAGTAACCCGTGTCTCCGAGAAGAAGAAGGTGTTTCCTAATGAAGAAGTTACACAACGTGTGTTAATGTTGCTTCCCTGTGAAAAATGCTCCCCACAAAATTAGCAACTTGAGAATGCTCTTGAAGACTATGAGGACAAGTGAAGTCGTTTGAGGAGGAGATTATAAACTAAATTAAAGGATGGGTTACATAGGGCTTTTCATGTGGACCCAAACCAAGTGATTTGTGAAACTATTCCATCACTTGCTTCTGCCAATGGTAGAAATGGGTCTCTTGGAAAAGTACACGTTCTGTAGGTTTCGATTAAATTTAGTTATGCTGAGCTTGGTCTTGTCCAGAAAAGTACGTGCCACAGTAATGGTCAAAGATTTGTAAATAAACCTTTTTCTTAAGAAGCTTACCTTATACTTGGGAGAAGAAAAAAGAAAATAGAATATATATTAATAACACAAAAAAATACATCACAAAAGACTAGAACATGTAGTCTATTAGGTGGTGGTAAATAGTATGGAGAAAAATGAAATGGAACAGCAGATTTTGTTTTTGAGCTGAGAGAGATTATACCCTCTACTTTATCCATCAATTTTCCACTTTACAGTGGGTAGATAAAACTTTTCTGGGTATAATCCAGTCACTGGACACAAAAGCTCATATTTTTAAGGTGGGTTTGGGGATATGGTGGGTGACGCTTTGGGAAATAGAGTTCTCTTATGATCAAGACTATATTGGTGTGGTTTTAATAAACAGAAACATATTGCTTGTTTCAAAATGGAAGTCCCTACTGTCTTAGTACTAAAATGATAAACTTCAGAGCCCAGTATATGCAAAATCAATGTAAAATGAAGATAATATAGGTTAAAGCGAAGCAGAATACTTACGATAATAAGGCACGTTTTTGTCTAAATCCATAAAGTGTCATAAATACACAAGCTTTACAATCCAAAACCTTTGATTCTTGATTGCAGTTTAAAGGAATTTTCAAACTTTGTAAATCCTTGATTAAAAAAAAAAAAAGCTTCTTTTTAAGCCTGCGTTAATTATTTTTCTAGTATGTCCTCATCAGACAGACTAAGAAACACCTGGAATAGCTGTGGGAATAATGACCATAGACTCAAAAAAGCGAAATAGGGCTGTGCGCTCTGCTGCTAATTCAGAGGAAGTGGGAGAAACCCTGGCATGGGGTGAAGGCTTCTAGGTCCCTGCACCTCAGATGTGCAGCTCTTACTTACACCATTTGTATGGCAATGCTGTGTTATGTTAAACAACGCTGTGAGGGTCTCTTTAAAAGGTTTGTTTTCATTGTAATTCCGGGTCTTTCCTCCCCCACACAGTCAAGGTTGCAGAGTTTCTTGTGACTCAGGGGAGATTTGGATACAGGATTTTGTAACATGGGCACAGGTGTGAGAATGATATTTCCAAAGGAGTAGGATGAAGTTGCACCCTTACCTGGAATCTGGAGTCCTTTCCCTTCCTTCTAAGTATAAAGGAAAAATCAAGTAATTTTTTGTTAAGTACTTTTGTTAAAAGTAATTTCGTTAAACAAGATGGAATCCTTTCTACTTCAGATAATTACAAATACCAATTATAATTAAAACCAAGAATGAAATAACAAGCATATTAAAAATACATTTTTGAAATTATCTTTTACTTTTATTTATAAATATTAGTTGTCTATTTTTGGAGACTTTGAAAAAAAATAAGAAGTTAACTGATGACTCCATACTGAGCCTCAGAGTTAAAGCATTCTATAATAGACATACTCTTATTTGACAATGTGAATGTTATTTTCTTTGCATTATTATTATTAATATTGCTTCATATTTCGATGTAGTAATCATCTGATTTCTTTTCTGAATGTATTTATCTTCATTCATTCTTTTCGAGGTTTTTGTTTCTAATCCTTATCTTAAACACTGTTATTGTTATTAAATTTTAAGCCTTTTTAAGGCAAAAAGTGGAAACTTAATAAACACATGTATATGTAAAAATAAAAAAAATCATTTATATTAGTTTTGCTATATTATCTAGTTAGATTTCATTAAAATATGGCTGAAAATGTGTTGTGTTCAAAGGTGTCTGAAAGAATCTATTTAACCTTCTTAACTTTTCCTATATAAGGGACTCTTCTCAGGCATCTAGAAAATAATTTTTTACATTTCATTTACTTTTCAGATTATGTCATCCTCAGGTTCTTTATTTTGCTTTAAGCACTAACTAGTTTTTAAGAGAAATGATTATAGGATAAAAGTGAGTTCCACTGAATACCGCACATAGTCGATTAAGATTAATAATTATACCCAAGCAAAAGCAAACGAACTTAATAATTTTGTTTTTATTTTAGTTTTTAAGAGCTTTTTTGGAAGTGGGAATGACTAGTATTTTGAGGTAGAGAGTTGATAGTTTTGTTTACAATTCCATAAAGCAAATTGTAGTGGTGAAGGACCCTCTTTTTTTTCCCAGAAAATTCTATTAAAAGCACTTTGAAATATCCTGAAAGGTTCTCTCTTGAGGGAGAGCTCTCTTATTTTTTTTTTCAGTCATAATTTAAGGATTGATGCCTATTGTTAAATTGTTTCAGGGTTTTGAGAAAAGAACTCTCTCCTTCGTCAGCCTGAGCTCCTTATCTACGGGTGATGCTGATGAAATATTCTCATATTAGGAGAAAAATTTGCTGACAATTCCATCCTAATGATCTGTGTCCATTGAAACTAGAGGGTTGTCTTCAATCCAAGATCACATATTATACTGTTTTTTATTCCCCCATTATAAGTGCTGAGGGCATTTCTCCTCTGTATTCATTCTGTGTTACCCATCTTGCATCCAAGAACATCCTTTTTCCTTAACTTTAGCATGATTCCTTTACATTTAAAAAAATCTCCATAATTTTTTCTAAAGAAAATTTAAGGTGATTTTCAAAACTGCATGAAGTACAACCTAATACTATTAAGGAAAGATAGTAGGTAAGGGAAATAAAAATATAAAAATTAGCAGAAACTGACAATGAGTTAACACCATTAACTTATGCATATTTATAAGTGATGAAAAATAAATCGTATTGTAGTTATTCAGAAATCAATATACAAAATACAAAGTAAAATACAGCCTCCTTTGGGTTAGAAAAATATTCTTAGAAGGGGCATTCCTATGCTGCAGAGAGAAACTTCTGCTCTTAATATATATTATGTAAAATAATGAGTATCATCTGCTATATTAATAGCACATAAAAAAATGAAATTCATTTGGCTTGTTTTTAAAATGGCTTTCATTGAGGTCTACACCATAATATATCAAGAAAAATTTAACGAAACAATTCTTCTAAGGGCCAATGTGATATGGTCCATAAATAGAGCTTGTTATTTTGGCTTGACTCAAGGATGAAATTAGGGTATTTAGAGAATTTTAAGATCATATTTTGTGACAAATGTTTGAAAAGTAGATAGAATACACCATCAAAGAGAGATTTATATGAGTTATGGTTTCTTTCTTTCTTTCTTTTTTTCTTTCTTTATTTCTTTTTCTTTCTTTCTTTCTTTCTTTCTTTCTTTCTTTCTTTCTTTCTTTCTTTCTTTCTTTCTTTCTTTCTTTTGTTTATTTTTTTTTTTGAGACAGAATCTCACTTTCTCACCCTCTGTAGAGTGCAATGGCACCACAGCTCACAGCAACCTCGTATTCTTGAGCTCAAGTGATTCTCTGGCCTCAGCCTCCAGAGTAGCTGGGACTATAGGCTCCTGTCTCAATGCCTGGCTATTTTTAGAGACAGGGGTCTCAGTCTTACTTAGGCTGTTCTAAAACCTGTGAGCTCAGGTGATCCACCCACCTTGGCCTCCTAGAGTGCTGGGTTTACAGGTGTGAGTCACTGGGCCTGACTGAGTTGTATTTTCTGATCCAAATTATTTTTTATGAATAAAGATAAAGGTTTACATTTTATAGTATAATGAAGCATTGCAATTTTAAAATTATGTGTATGTTCTACTGAGAGGAGATATAAGTAGATGCAGTTTTTGGTCAATCCACAAAGAAGACATGGATGTTTGCATCTCAGGATATCTTAGGGAGAAGTAATTTAAAGATGATAGAATTTGCAAAAGCTGATGATTCATTTTTTTCCTCACAATTTACATTATTAGAAGATTAGCTTCCTTTATGCTTCATGATTTCTTTACATCTATTTTCATTCTGTTTTGTGTATGTTTAACACAGATTGTGCCCAACCAGCCCTTAGACAGAGAATGTGCTGGTCTCTCTGTATACACAAAATTTAATATGATCCCCTTGACAGCGTGAGCTCAGCGAGTGGTGTTTCTGGTTGACCCACATGCAGATCTACGCGCTTTCCCCGAGAAGTTTACCACCTTCTGGGTACCATCTTCTGTTCCTCCTCTCCTGCCTGCTCCTGCCATTGCCAAGATGCCTGCAAAGCCTGACTCTTCCTGGACATCTTGGCTGGTTATAGTCCGCCTTTATTCCTGCTAGCTCTTTCTCCTCACCATTCTTAATTCCCTCCCAGGTTAAAAGTATGTATAAACCGAGAAGAAAAACAAGGATGCTCCAATGTACCTCTCTGGCCTCGCCATCCTCAGGTAACACCACTTCTCTTGGCAGAGGGGACATGTTAACTTTTAAAAATGAACATTTAAGGAACATGCAGGTTGAGTTTCTGTTTCTTCCTTCCATTTGTCTGATTAATAATTGTGAAAATTTTTTCTCTGAAATTTAAAACGTATCAATGCTGAGTTTGCTTAAAGTGGGAATTGTGGTGATATGGGGATCTTTACTAAACTTCTAAAGCCGAGAGTGCATTTATTTTATTTTCCCACCAGCAGTTACATCTGGACAGAAGTGTTTACCTTTTTTTTACATAAATGGAAAAACAGGAAATGTTTCCTGACTCATACTAGCTTTGCCATATTCACAGTTTTTGTTACTCAAAGTTGATTTGTTTCAAAAGTTGTTAATTCCAAAACTTTATACTCATACAACCCCCCCCTTTTTATTGACATTCTTGTGCCAGATCATAAATACTTATTTGTTTTTATAATATAATGCATCCAGGGATATGCAAAATAGCATTTCATACTGTGCATTCACACTTTCACAGCAGCTCTTTGGCAGAAATAGGATATCAAAATAGATGATTGAAATCTACTCTTTTGGCAGAATAGGATATCAAAATAGATGATTGATATTAAACTACTCAGAAATTCTCTCAAATAGAATAGAGTCTTAGAGTAACTTTGTGTACATAGAGAGTGTTTAAAGCTACCAATCATTTTGTGAGGATTTAGATTCATAGCTCAAGTTTGCTTATCAAGTATATAAATATATATTTTTGTTTGTTTGTTTGTTTTTGTTTTGGCCGGGGCTGGGTTTGAACCCACCACCACCTCCAGCCGGCGCCCTTCTCCTTTGAGCCACAGGCACCGCCCACTTAACAAGTATATTTGCAGTATTTTCTTCATGCTTCTTCACATTATATTAGGACAGCATTTTAAAATTCCATAGTGTGAGGCAAAAATACTTTGTGCAGACATTTTGTAGAATCAAATGTGTATATTTGGTTTAACGCTTCTCCTAAATTCAGCATGACAAAATTAATGCTTTGATCAATCAGCAAATATATGAGCAGGGAACTTAGGAATCCTAATTTATAGAAAAGGAAGTAAGGCTCGGTGCCTGTGACTAAACAGGCTAGGGTGCCAGCCACGTACACCTGAACTGGCGGGTTTGAATCCAACCCCAGCCCACCAAACAACAATGATGGCTGCAAACAAAAAAAAAAAAATGGCCCGGCGTTGTGGGGGGCGCCTGTAGTCCCAGCTACTTGGGAGGCAGAGGCAAGAGACTCGCTTGAGCCCAGGAATTGGAAGTTGCTGTGAGTTGTGATGCCACAGCACTCTACCCAGGGTGACAGCTTGAGGCTCTGTCTCAAAAACAAACAAACAAACAGAAGGAAGCTAAAATTCATGGCTACATTTTTATATTCAAGCAGACTCTGTGTAGCTAATTAATTGTTTGAACAACATAGATCACAAAATAGTAATACTCACACTTCCTTTAGAATGGTTTTGATAATATGAAATTATACTAAGCGCCCAGCACACGTTTGATATATAACCGACCGATACTGGTAGTGAGTGAATACATGAATCAATCATAGCTGAATATATTACCGTTGCAACTATATAAGGCTTTATTTTCCAACCAAGGTCAGATTTTTTTGTTATAAATAGTCTAATTTTCATACATTTTCTAGGTGACAATATTATAACCTGGTTCCTTTGCCCTTTTTCTATATGAATGTGCTCTGTGTTCATGCTGGAGTCCAAGCCCCCTGGTGGAGATTTTGGAATCCAGGATCTCTTAGTTCTAAATCATCGCAGCTGCATTTGTCTTTTTTTTAAATGACATTTTTACCTAATTATTCAATTAAGACATTTTTTCTCAAAGATTGTGTAAATGTAGAACAATGTAAAAATAATACAACTCATCATCCCATCATTAGGTGACAATTCTTAACTAGTAACATTTAGGTATTTTTCTGACCTTGTTTCTGTTTATTTTCCTTTTAATAATACATTATTTTTGACTTTAGGTACAATCTATTATAACAGATCTCTAGAACTTATGCAGCTCGTTTAACTGAGACTTTATACACACTGATGAGTCCCTCCCTATTTCTCCCAACCCCGTCCCCTGGCAAACACTATTTACTACCATGGACTTGACTAATTTAGATACCTCATATAAGTAAAATCATGCAGTATTCAATTTCTTAAGTAGTACTTTCACAACGACCCCTGTCAGCAAATAAAAGTTTAGCTGTCACCTATCGGCCCTTACAATTAGAATCTGAAGGCTGGTGTATTTTATTTTCCTACTTCTCACGGTCATGCCTTCTCTACTGCTGTGTGGCCTCCTGTCTTCCTATGGTAAACTTTACTTCTGCTACTGTGACCTCTTTCTAGCTGTCATTTATCTGGGGACATGTCTCCCCTGACTGGCAGTGCCCTCTCTTTCATCCACAAAGTCATATACTCCTTTGCTCTGCAGGGATGGAAGCAGACTTACAGTTCTGTGTTGGTTCCTGGGCATGATGGATTAAACACTGCCCTAGATTTTCTCACATTCTTCCCACTGAGAAGTGATTTCTGTGTCCCCTGCCCTTGCATATGGGCAGGCTCTGAAATATGCTGATCAACAAACAGATGCATCAGAAAGGACCCTGGGCCCGTGTCAAGTCCTGGGCTTACAATGCAGGCAGCTTCTGGATCCTTTCTCCCAGACCTCTCATTGTTGATGGCCCAGCCCACCTTGTAAAATGTCTGACTACCCTGAGACAGTCATGTTGCTTTTTATTAAAGAGAGGACTGAAAGTTTTCTGATTCTAACCTGCAGTTTTATTTGAGACTTTCCCTAAAGCTCTAGTATCCAATATAGGGTAGAATAAATCATCTGTTTGGACATAGCAAGTCAATACTCTAATTTTCAGAGCTGTGTGTTTTTGTTACATCACTTAAAATTGCTTTGCTGCATCATTTATATCATGGTCATATCAAATACGTCATATGTCTTTGCAATTTATGCATAAATATGCCTCTATTTGAAGTACATATGTAATTTTTTTAACATTTCAAAGTCCCAATTGTTGGATTAGGGATACTCATTTGAAACATAAATAAAACAGACAAGAGGACTGGCCTTTTGAAAAGCTATAGCCACTTTAGACTGGCAAATCAATAGCAGGAAGAGCAGAGAAAAAGTCTGTGCTAGAAATGTTGTCAAGTAAGGGAGTATGGAGAAACAGTGGCTGACATAAAGTAATAGAACTTCTCTGTTGTTTTGGCCTTTTTTGTGGGGGGGGGCTTTATTGAGGGTACAAGAAACCATGTTACACTGATTGCATTTGTTGGGTAAAGTCCCTCTTACAATCGTGTTTTGCTCCCAAAAGGTGTGGCACACACCAAGACCCCACCTCCCTTGCTCCTTCCCTCTCTCTGCTCTTCCTTTCCCCACCCCTCCCTCATTCTTCCTCTCTCTGCTCTCCCCTTCCCTCACCCCCAC
>CAUYON010210647.1:0-19150 GCA_963573935.1 Arctocebus calabarensis | reverse complement strand
GTAGAGTGCTGTGGTGTCACAGCTCACAGCAACCTCCAACTCCTGGGCTTAGGCGATTCTCTTGCCTCAGCCTCCTGAGTAGCTGGGACTACAGGCACCTGCCACAACTCCCAGCCATATTTTGTTGCAGTTTGACCAGGGCCAGGGTGGAATCCACCACCCTCGGTATATGGGGCCAGCGCCCCACCCACTGAACCACAGGCACTGCCCAATTCTGTTGTCTTTTATTAGTCCTATTAGTTTTTCTGGGGATTCTATTGGTTCTTTTTTTTTTTTTTTATACATGGTATCCAGCCAGATTCTGTTGGTTATTTAAAGGAGTCGAATGACTCATTTTCAAATGACTATTATCTGGGTGCAATGGCACACACCTATAGTCCCAGCGACTTGGGCGATTGAGGCAGAAGGATCACTTGAGCCCAGGGATTCAAGTCCAGCCTGGGCAACATAGTGAGACCTTGTCTCTCAAAAAAAAGCAACCCCACAGTTAATACTGTTAAGATGTCACTTCTCGGGCAGTGCCTGTGACTCAGTGGGTAGGGCGCCGGCCCCATATACTGAGGGTGGCAGGTTCGAACCTGACCCCAGCCAAACTGCAACAAAAAAATAGCCAGGCATTATGGCGGGTGCCTATAGTCCCAGCTACTCAGGAGGCTGAGGCAAGAGAATCACCTAAGCCCAGGAGTTAGAGGTTGCTGTGAGCTGTGTGACACCGCGGCACTCTACCGAGGGCAATAAAGTGAGACTCTGTCTCTACGAGAAAAAAAAAAAAAAAAAAGTTACTTCTCAAGCCCAGCGGGCACTGTGGATCACACATTAAATCCCAGCACTCTGGAAGGCCAAGATAGGTGGATTGCTTCAGCTCACAACTTCAAGAACAGCCTGAGAAAGGCTTGGTGCCTGTGGCTCAACGGGCTAAGGTACGTACACCTGAGCTGGCGGGTTCGAATCCAGCCCAGGCCCGCCAAACAACAATGACGGCTGCAATCAAAAAATGGCTGGGCGTTGTGGTGGGCGCCTGTAGTCCCAGCTATTTGGGAGGCGGAGGCAAGAGACTCGTTTGAGCCCAGGAATTGGAGGTGCTGTGAACTGCGATGCCACAGCACTCTATCCAGGGTGACAATTTTAGGTTCTGTCTAAAAAAAAAAAAAAAAAAAAACAGCCTGAGAAAAAGAGAGACTCTGTCTCTAAAAACAAACAAACAAAAAGAGATAAAAAAGATATTACTTCTCAGGCAGCACCTGTGGCTCACTGAGTAGGACACTGGCCCCATATACCGAGGGTGGCAGGTTCAAACCTGGCCCCAGCCAAACTGCAACAAAAAAAATAGCTGGGCATTGTGGCAGGTACCTGTAGTCCCAACTACTTGGGAGGCTGAGGCAAGAGAATTGCCTAAGCCCAAGAGCTGGAAGTTGCTGTGAGCTGTGACGCCACAGCACTCTACCAAGGGCAACAAAGTAAGACTCTGTCTCTAAAAAAAAAAAAAATTTATATATGTATATATGTATGTATATATTACTTCTCCCCAACTCCATAAATTCAATGCAATCTTAAGAAAACTTCCATTACTTTTGTTTTAGAAGTACAATATACCTGGCTCGGTGCCAGTGGCTCAGCGGACTAAACACCTGAGCTGTCGGGTTCGAATCCAGCATGGGCCAGCCAAACAACAACAACGGCTGCAACCAAAAAATGGCCGGGTGTTGTGGCAGGCACCTGCAGTCCCAGCTACTTGGGAGGCAGAGGCAAGAGACTCGCTTGATCCCAGGAATTGGAGGTTGCTGTGAGCTGTGATGCCACAGCACTCTATCCAGGGTGACAGCTTGAGGTTCTGTCTCAAAAAAAAAAAAAAGAAGTACAATATACCTACATTAGAATTTGGAATACTAAAAGATGATGGAGGGTCATCCACCTGTGGCTCAACAGGCTAAGGTGCCAGCCACGTACACCTGAGTTGGCAGGTTCGAATCCAGCCCAGGCCCACCAAATAACAATGATGGCTGCAACCAAAAAAATGGCTGGGCATTGTGGTGGGCGCCTGTGGTCCCAGCTACCTGGGAGGCGGAGGCAGGAGACTCGCTTGAGCCCAGGAATTGGAGGTTGCTATGAGCTGTGATGCCACAGCACTCTATCCAGGGTGACAGCTTGAGGCTCTATCTCAAAAAAAAAAAAAAAAAAAAGAAAAGATGATGAACAGCTAAGATAGTCTTCAAAAAGAAGAATTATGATGGGAATTTGCCTACTCAATATTAAGATATATTATATATATTAAGGGCCTAAGTAACTAAAGGCAAAAAGCTCCTGATATTGTTCCTTGAGCTGAGAGAGGAAGAGAAATAGAAGAGAAAAAACAGCTCAAAGACAGAGCCATGGGCATGGTTGTGCATGCCTGTAGTAGTCCCAGCTACTCAGGAGGCTGAGATGGGAGGATTGCTTGAGTCCCAAAGTTAGAGGCTGAAGTGAACTATGATTGCACTACTGCACTATATCTTGGGCAACAAAGACTGTCTTAAAAAAAAAAAAAAAAGAATAATGGCAGTGCCTGTGGCTCGGTGAGTAGGGCACCAGCTGCATATACCGAGGGTGGCAGGTTTGAACCCAGCCCTGGCCAAACTGCAACAAAAAATAGGGGGGCGTTGTGGTGAGTGCCTGTGGTCCCAGCTACTTGGGAGGCTGAGGAAAGAGAATTGCCTAAGCCCAGGAGTTGGAGGTTGCTGTGAGCTGTGATGTCACAGCACTCTACTGAGGGCAACAAAGTGAGACTCTATCTCAGGAAAAAAAAAAAAAGAAAAGAAAAGAATAAAAAAAATCAGTGAAAGAGCCATATATTTATGGAACTAAATATATGATAGAGGTGGTGATGCAAACAAGGATGGGATAGACTGCTTAATAGATGGTGATGAGACATCTGGCTCATATCGTGGAGAAAAGTGGCTGGTGCCTGTAGCTCAGTGGCTAGGGCAGCAGCCACATACACCAGATCTGGTGGGTTCAAATCCAGCCCAGGCCTGCCAAACAAAGACAACTACAACCAAAAAATAGCCAGGTGCTGTAGCAGGCGTCTGTAGTTCCAGCTACTTGGGAGGCTGAGGGAAGAAAATCGCTAGAGCCCAAGAGTTTGAGGTTGCTGTGAGCTGTGACACCATGGCACTCTACCAAGGGTGACAAGGTGAGACTCCGTCTCAAAAAAAAAAAAAAATGAAGAAACGTAAAATTAGATCTCTATATCATACCACATATAAGGACAAACTCCACATGAAATAAAGACCTAAATATGAGAGAAAAATGTTATAGTTAATAAGAAAATGTAGGAGAACATCTTATGACCTAGGAGAAGAGAACAGTTGATTTAAATGCATAGGACATAAAGGAAAAATAAAAGGTCTTTATCCAACTAAGGTTACTACTTACAAAGTTATTAACACAAAAGCTTGAGCCTGAGATTCTACTTCCAACACTTAAGGGATAATAATTAGAATATGTTGGAAACCCCTAAAAATTAACAGAAAGAGAAATATGTGAATTAACCCAACAGGATCGTGGATGTATGTTTGTTTCAAGGGGCAGACCCTTAGAAGCCTGGACAAATCTATTCTATGGATAAGAATTTTAGTTTCTGAGGCAAACTTACCCATTCTTCCTTGCTGGGTAGCTCAGAAATGAAAAATATATTACATCCATTTATTGTAAATGTAGCTCAGAAATTGAAGGCTGGACAAGATCAAATTGTGGGCAGTGGGTTTAAACACTACTTGCTTTGGGTAAGTCTACTGTGTATTGTGAAAGTCCTGATCAAGGTCTCAGCTATTCAGTTACAGCAAAAACTGTTCTGTGGATGGGGATTTACACCCTCCGAAGGTTGGAGCATCATGTTTTTTAGAGGGCCTCTCAGGTAGTCTGCTGTTGAGAAAATCCAGGGGTTGGCTTCAGCGGGCAGAGCAGATGACGATGAGGGCTGAAGTCAAAAAAGAGAAGAAATGATGCCAAGGAGAACTGTCCCATTACAGGCGGCTAGATGTTGGGTACAGAGGCGAAAACAGCAGTTAGGGTCAATCACTAAAAATGTACAGTATGATTGATGTGAAGGACTGTGAAGAGGGATGACATCAAGAACAGGAAGAGATAAAAACATCAGGTTTTTGTTTTTTTTTTTCTGTGCGGTTTTTGGCCAGGGCTGGGTTTGGACCCGCCACCTCTAGCATATGGGGGCGGCGCCCTACTCCTTTGAGCCACGGGCACAGCCCAAAGACGTCAGGTTCTTAAGGAGTATGAGGTTAAAGGACTTGAAGGTAAAAGAAATTGACATCAGAGGATGGTAATTATGCCGGCAGGGACCTAGAAGATGACGTCTGTGATGGGGAGGACAACATTAGATAAAAGGTGGGAATGGACATTAAGGACCAGATAGTGACGTCAGGGACCAAAAAGAATGACAGCGAGAAGCTTCCTATGCGGAAGGAACGAAGACAGCTCGATCGGTGAGGGGATGCTTTATGTTAGGGTGCACCTATCTCACAAAAGTTGCCGCCATTCCCAGAAGCACCCAGAAAGTACCGCTCCATCAGCTCCGCACCCGCTCGGTCGACCTCAGCCAATGAGCACACACGCCGGAGCATTTGGGTGGAGGTTCCCAGACGTTTTCGCTACGTAGGCTTTATAAGTCGTCCTCCGGCGCCGTAGCTTCCTTATTCTTCCTGCTGTGCGGTGCTCGTTATCTCTTCTGTTCTTCTACTCTTTGATTTCTAGGTAAGCAGCTTATGTCCTGCAGAGTAGCCATTCACATTTGCCGCGCTGTCTGGGAGTAGGGGGCATGACTGGGGCGAGTAACGGCTTCTGTCACGAAGTTTTGGGCTTCTCCGGGACGGGTGGTTCTCATTTCCGGAGGTGAAACATTTCGGACTGTGGGAGGCTGGCGCGCTGTATCAGGTGCGAGGGATACCGGGATGGGCAGGCGACATTGGTAGCGGCATTAACCACGCGACAGCAGAGTGGCTGCTGTACTTCTTGTCCCACGTGATCGCCGCCATCTTGTTCTGCGTGCGGAGGTGAACACCAGAGTATACTGGGCTTGCGCAGTGACACGAAATGACGGCTTGGCGGCAGAGAATGTACTGGGCATGTGCAATCGTGGCCCCAAATGGCGGTCGCCTAAAGTCAGCTCCACAGATTACTCGCCTTTTCGGCCTGCCTTTTTCTTTTTTTTTGAGACAGATCCTCAAGCTGTCACCTTGAATAGAGTGCTGTGGCATCACAACTCACAGCAACCTCCAGCTCCTGGGCTCAAGCGATTCTCCTGCCTCTGCTTCCCAAGTACCTGGGACTACAGGAGTCTCCCACAACGCCCGGCCATTTTTTGGTTGCAGCCATCATTGTTGTTTGGCGGGCCCGGGCTGGATTCGAATCTGCCAGGTGGCTGGCGCCTTTGCTGCTTGAGCCACAGGCGCGGAGCCGGCCTTCCTTTTTAGAGTCTTTTTACTCTCTATATTTGTTTTTTTCTGTCTATTTACTGTGTTTCTCTATCTCCTCTCTTAATCTTTTTTCCTCCGTGCTTTTTATTTATTTATTTATTTTTTTGAGACAGTCTCACTATGTCGCCCTCAGTAGAGTGTCATGGCGTCACAGCTCACAGCAACCTCAAACTCCTGGGCAAGCGATTCTCTTGCCTCAGCCTCCCAAGTAGCTGGGACTACAGGTGCCCACCACAATGTCTGGCTTTTTGTTGTTGTTTTTGTAATTGTCATTTTTGTTTGGCGGGCCTGGGATGGGTTCGAACCCACCAGCTCCAGTGTATGTGGCTGGCGTCTAGCCGCTGAGCGACAGGCACCGAGCCTTTTCTCCATACTCTTACCACAGGACTCTAGTTCACTGCCATGTCCTCCGAAGAAGGGAAGCTCTTTGTGGGCGGGCTCAACTTTAACACCGATGAGCAGGCCCTGGAAGACCACTTCAGCACCTTCGGGCCTATTTCTGAGGGTGAGATGTGGACCAGACCTATTAAAGCTGGGTGGGAGGGGAGGATGAAAGAAAGCCTGAGACCCTTTCATTTCAAGGAACTTCAAGAGAAAAGATGGTACTTCAGGCCTTGAAATTCTTTTCTTCCTAAGCAGAATGTGTAGACTTAGACTAGAGAGAACCTGATACTTTTCAAGATTGGTAGGATGGATCTGTTCTCCCTACCTGTCTCCACCCTCTTGTCAGGCAACTCCTTGCCACTTACCCTTTCTGGTGCTGACTGATCCATTTTTCTCCATCTCCTTTCCCTTCCTCAGTGGTCGTTGTGAAGGACCGGGAGACTCAGAGATCCCGTGGTTTTGGCTTCATCACCTTCACCAACCCAGAGCATGCCTCAGATGCCATGAGAGCCATGAATGGAGAGGTGAGGTCTCTTATCTGCAGAGGGGCCCTGCCCCTGTCTGCCACTTCTTCCATTCTTTCTGTTTTTCCCTCTGTGTCTGCTAGGGGCACCGTGGCCACCAAGCCCCGCAGTGCCCACTCACAGGAGCGTGACTGCCTTCTGTTCTAGGGGGTGGAGGGCAGCGGCAGACAGAGCCGGGCTGCCTGGGAGGCGACGACTGGTCCTGCATGAGGCCGAGAAGCCACCTGTGGATGGTTCACCTGCCTTGGGCTTAGGTAGTAGAGTCTGCAGACCTGTGGGCCTGGCCCGGAGAGGACCTCGTGAGTCTTCTGGGATGGACTCTGAAGCCTCAAACCAAGAGAGGTGTTTATCTAGCCCTTAATAGTTGGGCAGCTTAGAGGAGTGGGGAGGAGAACTCAGCCTGAGTTCAGTCGAGATGTAAGTAGTGGCAGGGGGAACATGGTGGATTCAGGTTATTTTATGGGATTCTATGGCTCCTTGTGAAGCCATTCTGGTCAGAGGAGCTTATTCTGGAACATGGCACCCAGATCCTGGTGCCCAGCAGAGATTTCTGGACTCTTTTGCCCACCTGCCCATGCCCCCTCACTACTGCCCTGACTGACTGCCAACCCATCCTCCTTGTGTCTCCCTCCCACGCCTAGTCCCTGGATGGTCGCCAGATCCGTGTTGACCGTGCAGGCAAGTCTGCCCGGGGAACCAGAGGGGGTTCCTTTGGGGCCTATGGGCGTGGTCGCGGCTACTCTAGAGGTAAGTGCAGTGGTAGGTTTGATCGTGGGGTGAGAGGGAGAGTTCCTATAAGTGGCCTGTGGAGAGATACCTTGTAAATGTTTTTCTGCCATAGGTGGTGGGGATCAAGGCTATGGGAACAGGTATGACAATCGACCTGGAGGCTATGGATATGGATATGGACGGTCCAGAGACTATGGTGGCAGGTAGGTAGCCAAGGACCTGGGGTATTCTGCTATTGCTTCTCTCTCCTCAAGAACTCAGATGACTGGGTGGCACCTGTGGCTCAAGGAATAGGGCACTGGCCCCATATATCGAAGGTGGTGTGTTCAAACCCTGCCCCGGCCAAAAACTGAAAAAAAAAAAAAGGAACTCAGATGATTGGGTGTTGACAGACATCACATCTTGGTACTGCTAGCATATGTGTAAAACAAGTATGAATCTTAATGTTTTGAGTTATATAAAATGCACTGTATTGTCATATAATTGCAACATGGTAGATGATGTGTGCTGATAGTACTGTGTTGGTTAATTAAGTACCTATATATTGCTTTAATGTGTAATATGACTGTACTGTATAAATCATGTGACAAAATTGTGTTTACTACATGATATTAATATACTTTGTTTTATGCCTATAAGATGTGACATATATGGTTATTAATATTAGTGGTGTGTAAAACTTTCCTTTTCTCAGAAGCCAGGGAGGTTATGACCGCTACTCAGGAGGAAATTACAGAGACAATTATGATAACTGAGATGAGGCATGCACACATATTGTAGGTGAGACTGGATGTTGGTACCGATCAGACCCTGTTTGTCAAACCCTGTTGTGTCCCTCTGACCTTTTCTTCCGGCCAGACTGCCCCCATTTCTGCTGCACTCTGTACCTCAGCCAGCCAGTCAGCCCACCAACCACTATTTCTAAGCTTCCCTTGCTCTGTGGTACGTGTCAGAGCTAGTCTGCTTGTAGAAGGGAGGGATCTGAAAACCCATCTGTAATCTGCTCTTGGGTGAGATGGAGGAGTGTCTGTTGCCCAACCCTCGGCATCTTTATCAACTCTGGGGGTTAAGCATGTTGTTGTCCTGTTCCTTCCTAACATCACAATTCTTTGTCTTAATGTCCTCAGATACACAAGGAATAACGCTTGTTGATCCAGGATCACCCTTCCAGATGGCTGTATAATAAGATTTTTTGGAACTGCACTGAAACATCTGTTTTAGTACACCAACTTCTATTTTTGAATTGCTCTCCCGAAGTAGATAGTAGATAAAGACATTTTAGAAAGCTGTGTTCTTAATTTTTTCTCCCATTTAAAGACAAATTTTGGGACGTGTGGAGTCTTAAGTATTTTTCCTCTTACCAGTTTTTTGTTTGGGCTCTCAGGATTGTTGGTTTTGGCAAATTTAGCCAGACTTTTTAAATAATGTAATAAAAAATTAAAGTAATATCTAGGGACATTTTATAAACATGTACACAATGTTTATCAGGGTTAGGAAACAATTTCTAAATGTACCTGTAAGAAATCTGCTTCAAGATCATGATTGCCTGAGGGTGTTTTTTACTCAGGTTTACCAAACTGATTATATAGTAATAGAAGAGCTTCTTAAAAATGTTTATAAATCTAATTTTTTAAAATACTGGAAGAAGAAATATTCTGTTGTTTGAGTGTTTAGGATATCCTTCAGAAAACATTAAACAGATAAAACATGTAAACTTTTTTTTTCAGTTTTTCTTTGGTCCTAGAAATCATTGATACAATACAATAGTGCTTTTCCCTTACTCAATCCACTTAGCAAATAAAATATAAACATATTAGGAGGACGGACACTTGGGAAAAATTTGGTGGGGATGGATGAGGACTGCCAAAAGGATAGATTTCCTGAAATGATTTCTTGGTCCCATTGTCTCATTAGTGTTTGAATTGGAATCTCCCTAACTTCTTTGAACATTAGGTGGGCACTCTTCCCCCCCACAGGATTATTCTAAGAATGTAAGCACCCACTCTCACTGCATGTTAGAGTGGTGCCTTCCTCTGAAATAAGGATTGGGAGGAGGTGCTGAATTCATCTTCGTGTATGGTAGACCTCAGACTAGATTCAGATTCCCAGATTCAAATCTGGGTTTTTCTACTTCCCAGCTGTTTGACCTTGGTTGAGTCATATAACCTCTGCATGCCTCAGCTAAGGCATTTTACATTTTATGTGGGGAAGGGTAAATGAGTTAAATAGGCATCTAAAGCCAATGAGGAAAGCTGACAAAGCTCTCAGTTTGGGGATTCGGTCTTTTAGTATGTCTTGGGTGGTGAGATGTGACAATAGCCCTTTTTAGTTTTTGTACCTCTAGCTCTTTTTCCAACCTTTTTTATCTCATGGCATACTCGAGCCTATAGTTAAATTTCCACAGCACACTTAAATTAGTTGATCAATAAAAGATTTAAAACTACTTATAACCATGCTTTGAACTTTCAAAAATAATTTTTTGTGGCACACAGGTTGAAAATCACTAGTCTAACTGATCATTGTAACAGTTCTCCCTTTAGTCATAGGTCTTTGGTAGTGGCTACATTGGGACCCCATGGGTGTTAACCCTCTGTTAGTTCCAGTTTGGAACAGAAGAAATCCAGTATGTTCGTGGCTAGTATTGAGCCAAGTACTACCAGGTTGTAAACTCCAGGACATTGTCATCTTAAGTTGCCTTATTCTGTTATTTGTGGGGCATTAATTCCTATTCTGGAGGCCTCCCTCCTGGGTCCCTTCCACTCAGTCGTGATTTTGAGTCAGGCCCTGGGTTATGGGGCAATGTGGCTAACCCTACTGGGTGGGTAGTTGGTTTGAGGAGGCATTTTATCCTGGGCCTTTGGGGAGCTAAGGCCTTTAGAAGATGTTTTGTGGTAATCAATGCCAGGGAGGCCCCATATCTTTCCTGTTAGTTTGCTCAAAGGAAAAGGACTCCAGAGTGCCCATAGTTTTCTATGGTGCCACAGTCCTGACCAATGAAGTTCTACACTCAAGTCAGAGTCCCATTGAGAATGCTTCATAGTCTTCTGCTTTGGTTTCTCTCTAGCATCCCACTAATGCATATGCATTCCCAAACACCAACTGAGGCTAGAAACCCCCAAACACTAAAAAGGCTCACCTAATATATCCTGAGGCCTGCAAAAACTAAACACGGTTTGCAAATAAATTTTAGAGTCCTGGATCTTATCTATACCAACGATCTTTTCCACGTACATTGCCCTAAGCTCTTTTCAAGGTCCCAAATAAATTATAACAAATTGACTTCAGTTTTCAACTGCTTTCCTACCCAAGCCCTGTCCCTCCTACCTGGCCAGAAATGACTGTTTACAGACCCTGCTTCCTGGCTTAATTCCTCTGCCTCAGTTTCTTTTTTTCTTTTCTTTATTTTTTTGAGACGGATCCTCAAGTTGTCACCCTGGATAGAGTGCAGTGGCATCACAGATCACAGCAACCTCCAATTCCTGGGCTCAAGCAAGTCTCTTGCCTCCGCCTCCCAAGTAGCTGGGACTACAGGCGCCCGGCCATTTTTTGGTTGCAGTCGTCATTGTTGTTTGGCGGGCCCGGGCTGGATTCGAACCCGCCAGCTCAGGTGTACGTGGCTGGTGCCTTAGCCCATTGAGCCACAGATACTGAGCCCTCAGTTTCTTTTTAAGGCAAGCATGAAATAACGTTTATTGAGGAAGACAGGCTTACAAAGTAAGGAAGTTTACAAAGCAGAATACTTTCACCATAGACAATGAATGGGCCTCCACTGCCAGGGCAATTAGGCAAAGAGGCCTCTGCCTCAGTTTCAACATGTGTAAAATGGAAATAAAACCCATCTCAGGTTGAGGGCATTAAGTGTAAAAGGTTTGATATGGCTAGGTCCCTAATGGTGCCTCCACATCCCGTTCCATATTCTGGATTTAGGGGAGTAGGAGGAGGGGAAAATTTTAGAAAGCTTTTCAAAATAAGTTGCTCTGAAATTTTCAGGTATAGGCTTGGTATCGGTACCACAGTGGTTACAGCGTTGGCCACATACACTGAGGCTGGCGGGTTCAACCCCAGCCCAGGACAGCTAAACATCAATGACAACTGCAACAACAACAACAAAAATAACCGGAGGTTTTGGTAGGCGCCTGTAGTCCCAGCTACTTGGGAGGCTGAAGCAAGAGAATCGCTTAAGCCCAAGAGTGTGAGGTTGCTGTGAGCTGTGATGCCATAGCACTCTACCAAGAGTGGCATAGTGAGACTCTCTCTCAAAAAAACGAAAGAGGCTCGGCGCCTGTGGCTCAATGGGCTAAGGCGCCAGCCATGTACACCTGAGCTGGCGGGTTCGAATCCAGTCCGGGCCCGCCAAACAACAATGACGGCTGCAACCCAAAAAAAAATGGCCTGGCGTTGTAGCGGGCGCCTGTAGCCCCAGCTACTTGGGAGGCAGAGGCAGGAGACTTGCTTGAACCCAGGAGTTGGAGGTTGCTGTGAGCTGTGATGCCATAGCACTCTACCCAGGGTGACAGCTTGAGGCTCTCTCTCAAAAAAAAAAAAAAAATGAAAGAAAATTTGGGGTATATAAAAAGCATATTGGGCTGGGCACAGTGGCTCACACTCATAATCCTAACTCTCTGGAAAGCTGAGCAAAGAGGATTGCTTGGAGCTCAGCTGATGCCATGGCATCAAAAAAATAAAAAATAAAAAAAGGATGGTGGTGCCTGTAGCTCAAGCGACTAAGGCGCCAGCCACATACACCAGAGCTGGCGGGTTCAAATCTGGCCTGGGCCTGCCAAACAACAATGACAGCTACAACCAAAAAATAGCTGGGCGTTGTGGCAGCGACTGTAGTCCCAGCTACTTGGGAGGCTGAGGCAAGAGGATCGCTTAAGCCCAGGAGTTGGAGGTTGCTGTGAGCTATGACACCACAGCATTCTACCCCGGGCAATAGCTTGAGGCTCTGTCTTAAAAAAAAAAAAAAAAAAGACGTATTGGATGATAATCAGTATACCAGCGTTTCCACCATTCTTATCTGTTTATCAAGACAGCCTGCTTAGTTGCATTACAAGTATTTTCAAATTTTGTTGCAAGACCTGACCTAAGGCTTTTCCTAGTTTACTGCCCTGGAGCCTCTGGGGAGTGGGTGTTTTTTGTTGGTTTGTTTTTCTTTCTTTCTTTTTTTTTTTTGAGACAGAGCCTCAACCTATCACCCTGGATAGAGTGCTGTGGCATCACAGCTCACAGCAACCTCCAACTCCTGGGCTTAGGCGATTCTCTTGCCTCAGCCTCCCAAGTAGCTGGGATTACAGGTGCCCGCCACAACGCCCGGCCATTTTTTTGTTTGTTTGTTTTGCAGTTCGGCTGAGGCTGGGTTTGAACCCACCACCGTTGGCATATGGGGCCAGCGCCCTACTCGCTGAGCCACAGGTGCCACCCCTGTTGGTTTGTTTTTCTTAGGAGAGCGTCTTACTCTGTTGCTCAGGCTAGTGTGCTGTGGCATCAGCCTACCTCGCAGCAACCTCAGACACCTGGGTTCAAGCGATCCTCCTGCCTCAGCCTCCCTAGTATGGGAATACAGGAGTCTGCCACAATTCCTGGTTAGTTTTTCTGTTTTTAGTAGAGAAGGGGGTCTTGCTTTTTTCAGACTGGTCTCAAACTTCTGCACTCAAGGGATCCTCCTGCCTCGGCCTCCCAGAGTGCTAGGATTACTGGCGTGAGCCTTCATGCCCAGCCAGGGAGTGGGTATATAAAGTATATACACAAAGTTTAGTCTTCTGAATGGTTAGAAGCAATTTGTACCATTATTCTTTTTTTTTTTTTGAGACAGAGTTTCAAGCTGTCACCCCGGGTAGAGTGCCATGGCATCATAGCTCACAGCAACCTCAAATTCTTGGGCTTGAGCGATTCTCTTGCCTCAGCCTCCTAAGTAGCTGGGACTACAAGTGCCCGCCACAATGCCTGACTAGTTTTTTTTTTGTTGTTGTTGTTGTTGTTTTCTTTTTGAGACAGAGCCTCAAGCTGTCACCCTGGATAGAGTGCTGTGGCATCACAGCTCACAGCAACCTCCAATTCCTGGGCTCAGGCGAGTCTCTTGCTTCCGCCTCCCAAGTAGCTGGGACTACAGGCGCCTGCCACAACGCCTGGCCATTTTTTGGTTGCAGCTGTTATTGTTGTTTGGCGGCCCGGTCTGGATTCCAACCTGCCAGCTCAGGTGTACGTGGCTGGCGCCTTAGCCTGTTGAGCCACAGGCGCCGAGCCAACCTGACTAGTTTTTGGTTGTAGTTCTCATTGTTGTTTGGCAGGCCTGTGCTGGATTAGAACCCACCAGCTCCGTTGTATGTGGCTGGTGCCCTAGCCACTGAGTGACAGGCGCTGAGCCCATACCATTATTCTAAATAAACTTTTTTTTTTTTTTTTTTTTTGCGACAGAGTCTCAAGCTAACACCCTGAGGAGAGTACCATAGAGTCACAGCTCAAAGCAATCTCAAACTCCTGGGCTTAAGTGATTCTCTTACCTCAGCCTCCTGGGTAGCTGGGACTACAGGTGCCCACCACAATACCTGGCTATTTTTTTGTTGTTGCAATTGTCATTATTGCTTTAGATGGCCCGGGCTGGGTTCAAACATGCCAGCCTCAGTGTAAGTGGCCGGCACCCTACCCTGTGAACTACAGATGCAGTCAAAATAAACATTTTTTGTGGGGTTTTTTTTTGTTTTTTTTTTTTTGAGACACAGTCTCACTCTGATGCCCTGGCTAGAATGACATGGTCTCATAGCTCACAGTAACCTCAAATTCCTGGGATCAAGTGATCCTCTTATCTCAGCCTCCCAAGTAGCTAGGATTACAGTCATCTACCATAATACCAGGTTAGTTTTTTTTCTATTTTTAGTAGAGATGGGGTCTCACTTTTGTTCAGGTTGGTCTTGAACCCCTGAGCTCAAGCAATCCACCTGTCTCTGCCTCCCAGAGTGCAAGGATTACAGGCCTGACCAACCGCATCTGGCACCCACGGTAGAGTGCTATGGTGTCATAGCTCACAGCAACCTCAGACTCCTGGACTCAAGTGATCCTCTTGCCTTAGCCTCCCAAGTAGCTGGGACTAGAGGCACCCACCACAATGCCTGGCAATTGTTAGAGATGGGGTCTCGCTTTGGCTCAGGCTGGTCTTGAACTTGTGAGCTCAGGCACTCCACCTGTCTCGGCCTCACAAGTGCTGGGATTACAGGAGTGAGCCACCACACCTGGCAATAAACATTTCGAATACACTGTTGAGTTAATTTTTTTTTGTCCTTATATCCATTTTACTCATGTTATACTGAAGGCTAGAAAATCAGCATATGAGTAAATCTGAAAAAGTAAAGGGGCATGACCTACTCAAGGAACCGTTTGTTAAAAACTTGGAGTAGCAGAGTGGTTTACAGGCGGGAGTTGAAGGGGCAGCCTGCTGCATTGAAATAATCCAAAGTTCATGAGACCTGCTTCCTTATACTCCATGATATCCAAAGTGCACAATGCATAAAACAGATAAGGTAATAATTTGCTACTTACCAAAAGACCAATGTATGTATGAATATCCCTAGTTTGTCTACAATGAGGTTTAACTCATACAGAAACCTTAGGGAATTTGCCTACTTGAGAAAGGATATACACCTAATCATCACGCAGCAGACTCCTTTTTTCTTGATAGTTCAAGCAGATACATGGAATTTTTTTTTTTTTTTGAGACAGAGTCTTACTTTGTCGCCCTAGGTAGAGTGCTATGGCATCATAGCTTACAGCAACCTCAAATTCTTGGACTCAAGTGATCCTCCTGCCTCAGTCTCCCAAGTAGTGGGACTACAGGAGCCCATCACAATACCTGGCCTTTTTTTTTTTTTTGAGACAGAGCCTCAAGCTGTCACCCTGGATAGAGTGCTGTGACATCGCAGCTCACAGCAACCTCCAATTCCTGGGCTCAAGCGAGTCTCTTGCCTCCGCCTCCCAAGTAGCTGGGACTACAGGCGCCCGCCACAACACCCGGCCATTTTTTTTGGTTGCAGCCATCATTGTTGTTTGGCAGGCCCGGGCTGGATTCGAACCTGCCAGCTCAGGTGTACGTGGCTGGTGCCTTAGCCCGCCGAGCCATACCTGGCCATTTTTTTAGAGATGGGTCTCACTCTTATTTAGGCTATTCTTGAACTCTTGAGCTCAGGCAACCCACCCAGCTCGGCCTTCCAGAATGCTAGGATTACAGGCATGAGCCACCACTCCTGGTCAATATTTTTCTAAATGTTTAAAACTACATCTGTAAATATTCCCATTGTAAGATAAATTAATATTTCCATATCTCAAGCTTGTTTAGCAAGTCTTTTCTTGATAGTCACTTTTTGGCTTTTTATTTTTTGTTAATTTCCCCTCTGCTCTTTTGAGGAGTGATTTAGAAAAATAGTGTATATTTAAGGCATACAATAGGCTGTTGATAAGTGTACACATTTGAAAAGATTATTATGTTCAAGCTAATTAACACATCCATGACATCACACAGTAACCCTTTTTGTGTAAGTAATGTGACACATGATCTATGCTCAGCAAATTTTAGGTATATGGTGTGCTATGCTGTTTGTTGGATCTCCAGAACTTATAACTGAAAGTTTGTATTCATTGATCAACATTTCCCCTAGTCCCTAGTAACCACTATTCCATTTTTGTTAATTTGTCATATTTAGATTCCATGTATAAGTGAGATTGTGCAGTATCTTGTCTCTCTGTGACTGGCTTATTACACATAGCATTATGTCCTCCAGGTTTGTACATGTTGGAAATGGCAGGATTTCCTTTTTCATGGTTGAATAATATTCTGTTGTGTATACGTGTGTGTGTGTGTGTGTGTATGTATGTGTCTGTGTATTTATCCATTTATCTGTCACAGACATTTGGGTTTCCATATCTTGGTTATTGTCGATAATGCTGCAATGATAATGGGCATGCAAATACCTCTTTGAGATAGTGATTGCATGTCTTTTAGAAATATACCCAAGGAAGTGGGATTGCTGGATCCTGTGGTAATTCCATGTTTTGAGGAACTGCCGTACAGCTTTCCCTAACGGCTATATAAATTTACATTCCCATCAACAGTGTACAAGGGTTGTGTACACTATGTAATCCCTTCAATTTACAGTGGCTCACACTGTAATCCTAGCACTGTGAAAGGCTGAAGCAGGTGGCTTGCTTGAGCTTAGGAGATGGAAACCAGCCTGAGCAAGAGAGAGACCCCAGCTCTAAAAAAAAGACAAGGTACTGTGGCGGGCTCCTGTGGTTCTAGCTACTTGAGAGGCTAAAGCAAGAGGATCACATGAGCTGAAGATTTTGAGGTTGCTGTGAGCTATGATGCCACAGCACTCTACCAAGGGCAACAAAGGGAGACCCTGTCTCAAAAAAAAAAAAAAATCCCTGCAACTTCATTCCATCTCACGATCAGGATCACTTTGGCTCTTTGGGGGTCTTTTGTGGGTCCATATGAAATTTTGGATTTTTCCTATTTCTGTGAAAAACACCATTGAATTTCAATAGAGATAGAGACTGCATTGAATCTGCAGATTGCTTTATGTAGTGTGGACATGTTAGTGATCTTTCAATCCATGAATGCAGGCTATTTTTCCATTTATTTGTGTCTTTAATTTCATTCATCAGTGTTAGGTGGTTTTCAGTGTACAATTTTTCACCCTCTTGGCTAAGTTTATTCTCTTTTAATGCTATTGTAAATGGATTATCTTCATTTCCTTTCTAGATGGTTTGTTAGTGTATAGGAATCCAACTCATTTTTATGTTGATTTTATATCCTGCAAATTTACTGAATCTTTGTTTGTTCGTTTGTTGTAGAGACAGAGTCTCACTTTATTGCCCTCAGTAGAGTGCCATGGCGTCACACAGCTCACAGCAACCTCCAACTCCTGGGCTTAGGCGATTCTCTTGCCTCAGCCTCCCAAGTAGCTGGGACTACAGGTGCCCGCCACAACGCCTGGCTATTGTTGTTGCAGTTCACCAAGGCTGGATTTGAACTCGCCACCCTCGGTATATGGGTCCGGCGCCCTACTGACTGAGCCACAGGCGCCTCCTTACTGAATCTTTTTATGCTAACAATTTTTATTGTTAGAGTCTTTTTTTAGAGACAGAGTCTCACTTTGTCACCCTCAGTAGAGTGCTAGGAAGTCACCGCTCACAGCAAACTCCAGCTCTTCAACTTAGGCGATTCTCTTGCTTCAACCTCCCGAGTAGCTGGGACTACAGGTGCCTGCCACAATGCTGGCTATTTTTTTTGTTGCAGTTTGGCTGGGGCTAGGTTCAAACCTGCCACCCTCGGTATATGGAGCTAGCATCCTACTCAGCCACAGGCGCCACCCCCTCCGCCTTTTTTTTGAGACAGTCTCACTATGTTGCCTTCGGTAGAGTGCTATGGCATCACAGTTCACAGCAACCTCAAACTCTTGGGCTTAAGTGATTCTCTTGCCTCAGCCTCCCCAGTAGCTGGGACTACAGGCGCCCCCCACAAGGCCTGGCTATTTTTTATTGCAGTTGTCATTGTTGTTTAGCAGGCCCGAGCCAGGTTCAAACCCACCAGCCTGGGTGTATGTGGCTGGTGCCATAAGCACTGTACTACAGGCGCTGAGCCTATTGTTTAAGTCTTTAGGGCTTTTTATATACAAGGTCATGTAATCTGCAAACAGAAAGTTTTATTTATTTATCTATTGCTAGGACTTTTAGTGCTACGTTAGATAGGAGTGGTCAGCATGGGCATCCTTGTCTTGTTCATGAGCCTAGAGGAAAAGCTTTCATTGAGTATCATGTTGGCTGTGACCTTGCATGTGTGGTATTATGTTGAGCGTTACATCCCTTCCATGTCTAACTTGTTGAGAGTTTTTATCATGAAAGTATGTTGAATCTTTTTTTTTTTTTTTTGAGACAGAGCCTCAAGCTGTCGCCCTGGATAGAGTGCTATGGCATCACAGCTCACAGCAACCTCCAATTCCTGGGCTCAAGCGAGGCTCTTGCCTCTGCCTCCCAAGTAGCTGGGACTACAGGTGCCCGCCACAACGCCCGGCCATTTTTTGGTTGCAGCCGTCATTGTTGTTTGGCGGGCCTGGGCTGGATTCGAACCTACCAGCTCAGGTGTACGTGGCTGGCGCCTTAGCCCGTTGAGCCACAGGCGCCGAGCCTGAATCTTTTTTTTTTTTTTTTTTTGAGACCAACCCACAAGCTGTACCCCTGGGTACAGTGCTGTGGCATCACAGTTCACAGCAACCTCCAACTCCTGGGCTCAAGCGATTCTCCTGCCTCTGCCTCCCAAGTAGCTGGGACTATAGGTGCCCGCCACGACACCCGGCCATTTTTTGGTTGCAGCCATCATTGTTGTTTGGCCGGCCCAGGCTGGATTCGAACCACCAGCTCATGTGTACGTGGCTGACGCCTTAGCCGCTTGAGCCACAGGCGGCAAGCCGAAAGTGTGTTGACTCTTATCAAATGCTTTTTCCACATCTATTGAGATGATAGGGTATTTGTTCTTCTTTATGTTAATATGTTTATCACATCCTTTTAATGTGCTATTGAATTGTTTGCTAGTATTTTTTTTTAAAACAGAGTCTCACTGTTGCCTAGTCTAGAGTGCTTTGGCCTCAGCCTAGCTTACAGCAACTCGTGGGCTCAGGTGATCCTCTTACATCAGCCTCTTGAGTAGCTGGGACCATATAATTGTGCCTCTACACCTTGCTAATTTTTTTTTCTATTTTTAGTAGAGATGAGGTCATGCTCTTGCTCAAGCTAGTCTTGAACTCCTGTGCTCAAGGGATCCTCCCACCTCAGCCTCCCAGAGTACTAGGATTACAGGGGTGAGCCACCACACCCTGCCTTGGATTGATTCTTTAAATGTTTGGTAGATATCTCTTTTATTTTTTATTTTATTTTATTTTATTTTTGAGACAGAGCCTCAAGCTGTCACCCTGCATAGAGTGCTGTAGCATCATAGCTCACAGCAACCTCCTATTCCTGGGCTCAAGTGAGTCTCCTGCCTCTGTCTCCCAAGTA
>CAUYON010210644.1:0-27704 GCA_963573935.1 Arctocebus calabarensis | reverse complement strand
TTACAAGTAAACCCAACTTTTGATTGGCAAGCGTCCTTTCCAGCGGCTGGTGCAAGAAATTGCTCCGGACTAACACACAGATCTGCAATTCCGAAGCGCACTTAAGGCCTAGCTGCTTCCCCCTCAGGAGACACCAGCCTGTGCGCTACTCCTGCCAAACGTGTAACAATTACGCCAAAAGACATCCAGCCAGCACGCCGCGGACCTGGACAGCATGCTTAAGAAAGAAGGGGGAACAGGCCCGGCGCGGTGGCTCACGCCTGTAATCCTAGCCCTCTGGAAGGCCGAGGCGGGTGGATTGACTGAGCTCACAGCTTCCACACCAGCCTGAGCCAGAGCGAGGCTTGGTCTCTAAAAATACCCTGGCGTTGTGGCGGGGACCTGTAGTCCTAACTACTTGGGAGGTTGAGACAAGAGAATCGCTTGAGCCCAAGAGTTGGAGGTTGCTGTGAGCCAGGACGCTACAGTACTCTACCAAGGGCGACAAAGTGAGACAGATTCTGTCTCAAAAAAAAAAAAAAAAGAATGATGGGAAAACATTTCACTCAGGGAAAAAAAGTCTTTCTCCTGTTACTGTTCCAATCATTAGATGTTTTTTTCCCTAAGTACGTGACTGAGAGTGGGAAAACAACAGAATTCAGGTATTGGCACTTTTTGCATTTTCATTTGTGTGTAAATTATTAATATAAATGTGGGGAAATAAAGTATTAATGCAAGTCAGAATGTTTCTGTGAACAAGTTTGAGCAGTTCAATTTTATAACAATTATAAATAAACCTGTTTAATTCTTATGAAAAAAAAGCATAATAAAGCAAAACATGAAAAATGTCTTAAATACTGTATTTCAGGCATGTTGCAATACTAGTAACTGAATAAAGGTATACAATAAAAAAATAAGATATGGGGGGGCAAGGAGTTTTTTAAACTCTGTACTTCCTGCTGTGTGTGTGTGTGTGTGTGTGTGTGTGTGTGTGTGGCCTTATAACACCTCTAAAAAATAAAGTCTATTAAGAAAAGAGCAACTTTAACTGACATAAAACCTAGACTCCTATGGATATAACACTCAAAACTTGAGATTTTAAAATTTAATTTGAGATGGTGATAAAACATAAAGCATCAACTGGCAATGAGAACTAGAGCAAGGAAAAGATCTGAATGTGAAATTCACAGATAGAAAAATCTTAAGAGCAAAACTTAAATCAAAAAATTAAATGAATATAGTACACATAAATTGAGATGGCTGTCCAACTCACAATTCCCCCAGGCAGCAATATCTGTTACCCTCTCCTTATTTGAGAAACTATTCCCCCTTCTATTATTCTAAATAACGTTTTGAAATGAGGACTCTTTTCCTGTATGACCCTGCTCTTCCAACACACAATGATTAATTGTGTCTAACAGTGTGATTGGTAGTGTATTAGTAGGAACATTTCATTGTAAGCAGGGCCAAAGTACAGTCCTGCTGTAGGAGTTTTCAAATCCTAGTGCTGAGGGAAGGACACTTAGAGGATGCCATTCCACAGCCCCTGGTTGCCAGGAGCCTTGCTATTGGAGAAAGCTTCTTTCTTTCTTTCTTTCTTTTTTTTTTTTTTTGTTTTTTGTTTTTTGTTTTTTTGAGACAGAGCCTCAAGCTGTTGCCCTCAGTAGAGTGCAGTGGCATTACAGCTCACAGCAACCTCCAACTCCTGGACTCAAGCGATTCTCCTCCCTCTGCCTCCCAAGTAGCTGGGACTACAAGCGCCCGCCACAACACCCAGCTATTTTTTGGGGGGGGGGGCTGCAGCCCATTGTTGTTTGGCGGGCCGGGCTGGATTCGAACCCGCCAGCTCAGGTGTATGTGGCTGGCGCCTTAGCCGCTTGAGCCACAGGCACCGAGCTGGGAGAAAGCTTATTTCAAAGAACAAAGTCAACATGTACAGAAAGGAAGGTAAGAGAGAGTTCCAGTGATTATATCCTACCCTCAATTATGTACATAATGTGTATTTTATATTATGGCAAACTTATTTTCCACGGTTACTGCAGGAACTAAAAGAAGTAATGAATAGTGGCTGGTGCCTGTGGCTCCAGAAGGGTGCCGGCCCCATATACCGGAGATGGGTTCACATCCGCCCACACCGCACCCCCCCCAAAAAAAAACTCCAAATGAAAAAAAAAAAGTAATGAATAGAAAGGCACCGGTGTGTCAGACCCCGTGTATTATTTCTATCCTTCATGCCTAAACTCTAAAAAATAATAACATAGATTTTTTGGATTCTTGGATCTAAGGACAAATAGATTTTGGTAGAAAACTTTAGTGATACGGAGAAAGGCTTGCTTAAAGGGAGAATTTGACAGGAAATTGTGGAAACTTTGGGCCTATTTTTAGCTTGAGAGCACTGATTCTATTTCTATCCCATTCAATTTGGGAGTTAAGCCTTTTCTTTTCCTTCACCTGGGCAAATTCCCAGTACATTACTATACTTAACCTGCTTTGAAGCAGCTTATTTTTTCACTTTTAAAAGAAATCGAAAGCATCCTACTTTCACCAACACTTAAAGCAAAGTTACTTTTCTTCTTTCATGGATTCTAGATGGATATGGTTTTCTCACTTTCTTTTGAGATTGCCTTTATCTCATATTCTCTGGTATTGTGGTTTAGGAATTCTCGAGATACAAGAGCTTAGGGCTGACCTTCAAGCCCAGGATACTCACCCATTTCTGAAATTGTGTGTGGAGTAAGAGAAGGTAGTAGGATACCATGGGAACAAACAGAGCCATGTGGCTCCTCAAAGTAAATCCCTAGTCTCTACCCTGCCATTCCAAGAAGAGCAAGGCTGTCCTAGCAGCCAGGTTCAAGGATAGCTGATCACACAGCAGGGAACAAACTGGAAAGAGAAGAGAGGGCAGCAAAATCACCTTCCACAGAATCAGTAGGGAAGTGATTTTAAGCAGGGTTAGGAGTATTTAGCTACTCAGAAGTCAGGGATTTTATTTTGAATGCTTATTAAATCTGTCATTGCTCTATTAAAGTGGTTTATCCCAAACATTGATAGCTATATAAATTGTTATAAGGATAATGCTGCACTCTAATCAGATCATTCTTAAGTAAAGCCTTCTGATTTACATTCTCCCTCCTTAATTTTATCACAATGTTTACTAATTTTACTTTTCACAAAAAAAGCCCATGGAATTGGTATTTTTAAAGAAAATGCACTATCAATGGATGAAAACTTCATTTATTGCCAGTATAATTACATTTAGAAATGTTTTTGTTATAGGATAATTTTAGAATTTTTTGTGAGCTACCAGGTAAATCTTCCTAAATCACATGGATTCTATTAACTTAACAGCTACTCTCAAATTTAGCCATTTGCAGGATTAAATAATTTGTAGGCAATAAGTACACAACCAGTAAACAACTGAGGGGTGCTCAAACAACTTATTTTAATTGTCAGAGTATTTGTTTGTTTGTTTGTTTTTTAAGAAACTTAAATCATAAAGTTCAGACTCGGCGTATTATTCCTATCCTTCATGCCTGCATGTGAATCACAAATACTTGATTTTTCAGTCCCAGTCCCATTCCCAGAACTTAACAAGTACCTGCCAAACTGTGATGAGAAAAGTGAATCCATAACCTCACATGAATGACGACTTTTCATAGCTTCTCTTTGGTAAAAAATAAAATTAGGCTCGGCGCCTATGGCTCAGTGGGCTAAGGCGCCAGCCATGTAAACCTGAGCTGGTGGGTTCGAATCCAGCCTGGGCCCGCCAACCAACAATGACAGCTGCAACCTAAACAACAAAGTAGCCGGGTGTTGTGGCGGTCGCCTGTAGTCCCAGCTACTTGGGAGGCAGAGGCAGGAGACTCGCTTGAGCCTAGGAATTGGAGGTTGCTGTGAGCTGTAATGCCATGACACTCTACCCAGGGCGACAGCTTGAGGCTCTGTCTCAAAAAATAAAATAAAATAAAATAAAATTAAGAAATAAATTAGTTATTTATATTCAGACCTCTTAAGGCCTTAAGGTAAGGAGGCCAAGGGGACCTGGTGACTCACACCTCTATTCCTAGCACTCTGGGAGGCCAAGTCAGGTAGATTGCTTGAGGTCAGGGGTTCAAGACCAGCCTGAGCAAGAGCAAGACCCTGTCTCCACTACAAATGGAAAAAGTAGCCAGACATTGTGGCAGGCACCTCTAATCTCAGCTATTCGGGAGGCTGAAGCAGGAGGATTTTTTGAGCCAAAAGAGTTTGAGGTTGCTGTGAGCTATGACTCCATGCCACTCTACCCAGGGTAATATAGTGAGACTTTATCTCAATTTAAAATATATATGTATTTTCTAAAGAAGTTCAAAGCACAGTAACTATGTGCTTTCTTTTACTCTTTTCTTTTTTTTGATCAACATAATTTAAGTGTGCCACAGAATTTTAACTACAGGTTCAAGTGTGCCGTGACATTAAAAAAGCTGAAAAAACACTGCTCTAGAAGCTAAAAAAAAAAAAAAAGGAAAATGGATTTTCCTCTAGAGCCTCCACAAGGAACATAGCTCTATTGACTCTTGGTTTTATCCCAGTGTGACCAGTGTGACTAACCTTGGACTTCTGATCTCCAGTATTATAATGATAAATGTCTTAAGTCACTAAATTTGTAGTAATCTATTATAGCAACAATAGGGGACTAATACACTGAGCTTTCGTGAGGTCCAATAATTTTTCAAGATTATCTAGCATGTAAGTGATACAATTAAAATCTGGGTTCACCTGCCTACATATAACCAGACTCTTAATTAGCAGGAGAAGTTTGAGAAGCATAATGGGGATGATGCAAAGATCAGGGTCAATGTTGATAAGCTAAGCCTGAAACCTAAAGCAAAGGTGACAAATTTGATGCCTACGGTGAGTTAGGGAGTTAATGTAAATGTGGAGTAGGTATGATCAATGAACAGCCTGAATAAAGTGAAAAATAGTGATTCACACTCTTCCTTTATGATGAGGAGCAAAGGCAAGTGTGGTGAACTGGAAAGCATCCAAAAAGGAGGGAACTCACTCCAGCCACGTGTTGTCACAGATAAAGGTGGGCTCAGCATTGCCAAAATTTTTATTTCTCAAGCCAGAAATCCAGATTTCTTTGTGAAATGCAGATTTTAAAGATGAGAAAAAAATTAAAGTTTGTTAAAACATTGTATAATCTAAACAAAGTACATAAGTGGCCTGCCAATTTGCAACCTCTAAATGAAAAAACTTTGCATATCTCAGGGTTTTTCAACCTTTTTTATCTCATGGCACACTCAAACCTATAGTTAAACTTCTGTGGCACACTTAAATTGTGTTGATCTGGGTGGTGCCTGTGGCTCAAAGGAGTAGGGCCCTAGCCCTATATGCCGGAGGTTGCAGGTTCATATCCAGCCCTGGCGAAAAACTGCAAAAAAAAAAAAAAATTGTGTTGATCAAAAAACAGAGTTAAAAAAAAAACATGCTAACCATGGTTTGAACTTCTTTCAAAAATAATCAATGATCTTTAAAAGTTTTTGTGGCATACCAGTCGAAAATCACTGGTATATCTGAATATGGGCCAATATTAATAATATGGGCATGTTTGTCTCTGTGGTTACTGGCTATGAAAATCTAGAGAGGACAGGGCACTCTTGAGCAATTTTAATCTGACAGTTCATACAGATTTAAGATTAGTTTACGGGGCAGCGCCTGTGGCTCAAAGGAGTAGGGCGCTGGCCCCATATACCAGAGGTAGTGGGTTCAAACCCGGCCTCGAGCAAAAACTGCAAAAAAAAAAAAAAAAAAAAAAACTTAGTTTGCATGTGTCTGTGTGAGCATACATAAAGATATAGAGTATTTTTCTCTATATACAGATATTTGTATGACTGAAAGTTTCAAGAGAATCCATTTTAAAGCTAGTATTTAAATGAACAATGAAACAGTATAAGGTATCGGATGCATCTGTCACAGCAAATATAGCTCAAGAGCACTGAGCTTTCCCATTTTGGTTTGGAAATATTACATCTTTAAATTCTCTGGTATGCTGTTTTAAGAATCTCTCATCTGTATGGTTACATAAACATGAAAAAGCACAATTTCTGTTTTCCTCAAAATCAAACCCTGGATTTTGAACCTATAAATCCTTTTTGAAAAGGGATGGGAGTTAGGATCAGAGTTGTTTGATTTTGCTGTTTTTTCTTTAAAAAAAATAAAAGACTGCATGAGAGAGGAAACAGCATTGGTTTTTGCTTCTTGCAGGCATTTTTCTAGTCTTCCAACATAGGACTGCTTAAAGGCACCTCAGTAAGAAAGAAATCTGCTGCCCATCTCATAGGGCTAAGAACCATGTGTCCAATCGCCGTGCATGGCCCCAGCCCAGCCCTCGGCGGCAGCTCTGACTGGCTCGGCAAAGTAAAAAAACAGGCACAAAATAACCTCCCCTCCCCTTTCCTGCCTAGAGAATAGATTTCCTCCTTTTGGCCTAGACTGCCCAGTGCTGTGATCGTACAGCAGTAACAACAGCAACAACAGGCCTAAACCTGATATGTCATTTCACCACCAAAGTCTAGAAATGAAGCTTGTTTAATATTCTCTTGTGTTGTGTCTAAGGGAGGCAATTCATACACCCTGTGCACACTTCTCCATAATTGTAGTTATTTCTTCAAAAATGTTCAAAGTGCCTCACACAACATGAAAGCTTGGTTACTTATTATAAAACCAATTATGTTCCTGTAGCTTCTTTTTTTTTAATCTTTAAGGCAAAGATAGGCAGTAATAATAAGAGGGACCCCGACTGAAAGCTACTACACATGTGCCAGACTTGTATATATGATACTATTTAGCCTTCATAGCATTGCATAGCATTACTCCCTCTTTACAGAGCAAACTGAAGCACAGCTAGTAGGCAC
Organism: Arctocebus calabarensis; assembly: GCA_963573935.1. Taxonomy (NCBI): domain Eukaryota; kingdom Metazoa; phylum Chordata; class Mammalia; order Primates; family Lorisidae; genus Arctocebus; species Arctocebus calabarensis. The sequence goes on along the minus strand of CAUYON010210644.1, from coordinate 20,829 downwards.
TGGCATTAAGGACTATCTGGTCCTAAAGGCAAGCTCTTTCCAGACTTAACACTTTACAAACTGATGTACACTCAGATTTACTGTATGCCATTTAGAAATGACTTGGCCTTGACATCTACAAATTGGGACAAATAATAACATTTAAAACAAATTGTTGGAACCAATTTAGCATCATGGAGACAACAGTACAAAAATTATTCTAATCTAGGGTGGCGCCTGTGGCTCAGTGAGCAGGGTGCCGGCCCCATATACTGAGGGTAGCGAGTTCAAACCCGGCCCCGCAGAACTGCAAAACAAAAAAATAGCCGGGCCTTGTGGCGGGAGCCTGTAGTCCTAGCTATTTGGGATGCCGAGGCAAGAGAATCGCGTACACCCAGGAGGTGGAGGTTGCTGTGAGCTGTGTGATGCCACGGCACTCTACCAAGGGCGATAAAATGAGACTCTGTCTCTACAAAAAAAAAAAAAAATTATTCTAATCTAATATCATCACAGTGTTGAAGTGCTGACATATGCCTGACTTTGATAAGGTTTGAACCATCTATGGAAAACATATTGGAAAAAAAAATCTCACAACCTCAAGCTATAGAGAATAATTTTCAATGGTATGAACCACCTCTGCACTTTCCCCATATCCTCGCCCTTGAAAAAATACAGACAGTATGAGTTATTCCACATGTTGCCAAAAAACTTGCCAAGTGACCTTAGGGGAAGGAAAATCCAAACAATTCTTCTTCCTGTAAGGTTGCCTTTTTTTATCACATAACTATTCTCATCCCCTCCTTCGCACTTAGATACAGTCATTGCAATTTCTACCAAGTAACTACTTTGGCACTCCCTTTGGACACATTTTCCATTGAATCATCTTTTTTTTTTTTTTGAAACAGAGCCTAACTCGGTAGAGTGCTGTCACATCTTAGCTCACAGCAACCTCCAACTCTTGGGCTCAAGCAATATTCTTGCCTCAGCCCCCTAAGTAGCTGGGACCACAGGTGTCCGCTACAAGGCCTGGCTATGTTTTAGAGATGGATCTCACTCTTGCTCAGCGTGAGCTCAAGTCATCCACCCACCTCGGCCTCCCAAGTGGTGGGATTACACGTGAGCCACCTCACTGGGCTGGATCATCCTTTCTTTCAGGTGCTAGCTATTATAGCCTCCAGGAACAGCCCAATTCCAGAGACCCTTGAAAGTCAAACCATTTTGCTACTAGCTGAAGTTTCAAGTCCTATCTGTATCTTCCACCACAGTTCTGGACTTTACAATTAATCCAATCAATTTCATTTCATGATATCTGTTCCTAGGAACCACTTAAAGTAGTTTATTTATTAGGAAAAGAACATAGGAAAGAATCAAGGAACAGTTAACAGAAATATATGCTCTTAAGTTTCAAACAAATGTCACCTCCTATATGAGGCCTTCTCCACCAGCCAGAAGTTTGTTCCAAATAGTTGTTTATGGCTCGGCGCCTGTAGCTCAACGGGCTAAGGCGCCAGCCACGTACACCTGAGCTGGCAGGTTCGAATCCAGCCCGAACCTGCCAAACAACAATGACGGCTGCAACAACAAAAAAAAATGGCTGGGCATTGTGGTGGGTGCCTGTAGTCCCAGCTACTTGGGAGGCAGAGGCAGGAGACTCACTTAAGCCCAGGAATTGGAGGTTGCTGTGAGCTGTGATGCCACATTACTCTATCCAGGGTGATAGCTTGAGGCTCTGTCTCAAAAAAAAAAAAAGAATACATCCAAATAGTTGTTTATGAATATGTCCTACTCTCTCTACTAGGGAGTTCCTTCAGCCCAGTTGTCATTCCATATTTACCATTGTCACCTCAATTGTGTATAGCAGCGTTAGATATGTCTATCCTATGAGTACCTGTGTGCTATATTTATTTGTAAGTATATTAATGTGTGTATACATGAAACTAAGTTTAGCACTGAGAATATATATACACACATTAATTAGGAACTTTTTGAAAGCTTAAGTTAGCTACCTTCAATTACAGAAGTGCTAACATCCAGTTACTCACAATACCACAAAGCACACACACAGGCATTTCTTGTACACCATCAATTGTCTGTTAAAAGTCTGTTATTCTCATAACAAAGTCATGTAGAGAACCAAAGATATAATTTTGTCAAAATAAACGATTCATAACCTAACTATAATTTTTTAAATGCCATTCTGTGCTAAGAGCTTTATTAGAAATATATCACTTACCCAATGATATTCACTGTCATCCAACAATCATAAAATTCTTACTTTATCTTAATTTTGATTCAAAATGGCATTCTTTTCCCTATGGCAAATTTTTACCTGTTCACTTTTGTGTGTGTGTTGTCTCAATTTTTTAGGGAGCCAGTTTATATTTTAACCATAACATTGATAACATTATCTTAAGTTTTGAAAGAAAAGGAATAGCATTTAAAGCCTTTCTGATGACCAATTTATTATTAAATTGAGCTAGTGTTCTTTCAACGTTTCTCCAAAAATCATCTAAAAAATCATATTAGAAATTTCCTGAGAATTTACTATAGGAATAAGTTAATGAAAGAAAAATTTAGGTAGAAGAGTGTTTGAAATGCATCTGGGAGGAGAGATTGTCAAATTCTAACCTATATGGAAAGTAAGTCACTTTCTTTTTCCTTAAAAGAAAAAAGTTGTCAGTAGGCTAAAATTTTACATCTTTTAAAGTTTAAGTTTGGAGAAGAATTGAAACCATAAAGATTTCAAATCATTAGACTTTAAAAAATTTTCACTTGCATATAGTAACACCCAGAAAGGGCTGCCTTTTTAAATGATGATGAAATCGCCTCCCAACCCATCCATAATATCATACTCTACTTGACCATGGTGAAAAGATGAATCCTTTTGTTACATGTTATTTTAACTCATGATTTAAAGCTATACTTCCAAGCAATTCAAAATTGTTCAGACACTCTTAAAACAAATAACATGACGACACACTCTCACATGAACTTGTAGAAATGTAGATTTTGAAATTACATTCCACCTCCTCGATTCTGTTTAATTACCCTCTATCAATATTGCAGTAATCACATCAATGCAATTCATGCAAATACAAGTCTCCATTCTCTCCATTTGTCCTTAAAAGCCCCCACTCAGCAGTTTGTGCTATAGCACCATGCTGCAGCATCCCTGCACTTGAACTTGGGAATAGGCTTTCCAGAACTGCAGGCAGAGCCCTTACCGCATTCCTTTTGAACCTCATCTTGCCTCTCGGGGGATTTGCTTCTGCCATCTCGCCTGTACACAATTAGGCTCTTCTTTTCCAATAGTCAATGCAACATTGATGAAATATGAGCTGCTTCTTGGGTAGTATTTAAAAACGGCAGCCAAAAATCCCTATCAAACAAAGCTAGTGTAGCTGCTTCCATTACCACAGTGGCAGTGCCGCAAAAAATCCACTATCCCTGATTAGTCAGCTGACAGATCCTTTCCTGCCGCTCATTGTAATTCAGAGTGGACGCATTCCCCCAATTACTTAGCCTGATTGAACCTTGTGGATTAGCTTGTGCTGGACTGCTCAAGAAGATCAGGCATGTCCAAAGAGTGAAGGAAGGAAAAAACCAACTCTCCTCCTAGTAGCAGTCCTGAGGGGACTGGCTTTCTCCTCTACGCAGTTTGATTTTTAAGGTGGAATGCTAAGAATCTTTGTGAAGGCAGTACTAACTGATAATTTTCACTCTTGTCATACCCTGATCTGTGACCTAAATTTCAATTCTGTTATGTTATTAAATTCGATTCTGGGTTTAAGCCTTGTGAAACATTACAATTTGTCAAATTTTATCCTGATAATAATCTAGAAAGAATAGAACATGCAAACTTTTCAAGATGGATGGGATTCTCTCCCAAATTAACCCTTCTACAAAACGTATAACTAAAAACAAAGTCTTCTCTCGTTAATTATGAAGTGTAACCTAACTGCTTTCATTTCTCTTGGCATCTACAAATAAAGGCCTTCAAATTGAAATATGTGATTATTTCACAGACACTTGTTTAAAATAATAACCACAGACAACTATACCTAGCTACATAATGACAACAGCTTTCACCAGAAATTCTTTCTGAATGCTAACTTTTGCACATAACCTTTCCTAGGTGCATACATCAATGTGACTGAAATTAGCTTATATTGAATATTGACCTTTATTACAAATAGTGCCCAACAGCTATTAATGGTTGAGATATAATTAATTTACTTTTGAGAGTATAGAAACTATACCACAGGAAAAATATTTAATATGTTAAAAAGAAACAACATATATTAGCCACCTGTGTGGCGGGCACCTGTAGTTCCAGCTATTCAGGAGGCTGAGGCAAGAGAATCGCTTAAGCCCAAGAGTTTGAGCTTACTGTGAGCTGTGATGCCATAGCACTCTACCCCAAAAGCAACATAGTGAGACTCTGTCTCAAAAAAAAAAAAAAGAAGAAGAAGAAGAAAATGAAACAGCAAATAAAACAACCTATAAACAGTTACATGTCATCAGCACTTATACCCCTATCCTTGTCCAGTGCCATCACTTTGGCAGTCATGAGATAAAGGGACCCTAATCTCTGAACTCTATTTACTAAGCATGGTTCATACTACCCCACTGAGAAAGCAGCCCTAAGAAAACAGAAAGGGGAGAATCACTCCCCAAGAAACAACTCATTAGCCCTCTGTTGACTATGAATTGAAAAGATCAAGATGTAATCTTGTATTTCTCTTTCATGAAAAATAAGACTTCTACTAGAAGCAACCTATGTGATTAATTACAAGAAAACTTGACCAAAAAACTGATGCCATGTGCCAACAGTCACACAAAGATAATTAATCAAGCAGGTACAATGTTGTCCAAAAGGAAAAAAGCTGGGCAATCAAAAATGTTTGTTTTCTTCCAACCAGTTCTCTATTTAATATAAAAAAAATCATTTATTGACATAAAGCAAACAAGCAAGATCTACTCAATAAGCCCAAGGACAAATCCTAAAAATTCAGAGCAGGAAAATAGCTTTTATTTTTTTAGCCCCATTGATAGGACTCAATAGCACATGGAGGGCAGGTTTACTCTCTCAAAAGGAATTTTATCCATTTCAAAAGACATCAAATGTCTTAATCTATTCCTAAACTGGAAAATGATAGAAAACAACACCAACTGGAATTCATAAAATTTCACCTTTTGTTTTGGCTCTTTCACCTTGGACTCATCACTTAACCTTTACCCCAAGTGCATATATCAATGTAATTAATCATCTGTATGGCAATTATAGTGATACCTGCCTGCAGTACTTAATCAGGAAATCAAGATCAGTGAATAAATGTGAAAGATTTGTAAAAATCAAAAATATAGGGAGGCCAGGTGCGGTGGCTCACTCCTATAATCCTAGCACTCTGGGAGACTGAGGCAGGTAGATTGCCTGAGCTCAGACGTTCAGAGACCAGCCTGGTCAAGAGCAAAACCCCCCTTTCTACTAAAAATAGAAAAAGTAGCCAAGCATTGTGGTGGGCACCTGTAATCCCAGCTTCTCAGGAGGCGGAGACAAGGGGATCGCTTGAGCCCAAAGAGTTTGAGGTTGCTATGAGCTGTGACACTACAGCACTCAACCCCAGAGCAACTGAATAAGACTTTGTCTCAAAAAAAAAAAAAAATCAGGGCAGCGCCTGTATCCCAATGGTTAGGGCGCAGACCACATGCACCCAGTCTGGAGGATTCAAACCCAGCTGGGCCAGCGAAAGAACAATGAGAACTGCAACAAAAAAAATAGCTAGGTGTTGTGACAGGCGCCTATAGTCCCAGCTTTTTGGGAGGCTGAGGCAAGAGAATCATTTGAGCCTAAGAGTTTGAGGTTGCTGTGATCTATGACACCACAGCACTCTACCAAGGGTGACAAAGTGAGACTAAGTCTCAAAAAAAAATATGTATATATATATATAAAATACAATATCAAGGATTTGCATTTTATTTTCGAGATAGAGTCTCACTCTGTCACCCTGGGTAGAATGCTGTGGCATCCTCATAGCTCATAACAACCTCAAACTCCTGGGCTCAACCTATCCACTTGCCTCAGCCTCCCAGAGCTAGAACTGCAGACACCAACCACAATGCCCAGGACAATCTTTTGTTTTTAGTAGAGACAAGTCTCACTGTCACTAGGCTGGTTTCAAACTCCTGAGCTCAAGCAATCCACCTGACTCAGCCTCCTAAAATGCTAGAATTACAAGCGTGGGCCACGGCGTCCGGCCTTTTGCTATTTTGTCTTAGTACCTTGTGTGAATGTGAACTTTCTGTACCCTGCTGATGATTAAATACCTCTGTCAAACAAACAAACATGAAACCATTTTGCTGACTTGCCCAACACAAGGGAGGAATAATTCATGCTAGGTATAAAAAGAATCTCATTCATTTCACCATGCAAGTGCTATTTTATTTCTTATGCTCGTTGATAAGATAGTATTGCAAAAAGAACATTGGCTCAGTAGTCTAACAATCCAGTTTTGTCTTGCCTTTGCAACTAAACCAATTAACTTCCCGTGGAAATGGTTTCCTGAATCAGTAGGGAGACAATGTAAGAATTTCAGGTGGCTGGTGATGTTGAAATTGCAAAGAAAAAAATACATTTAATTCCCAGCTACTCTGGTCTGATAAAGTTGGCAACATGGTACTTCCATAGACAGCCCCAATCTTGCCAGCTCAGAAGGAATCTGTGGGCTTTGCATCTCCTTCATCTTTGAAAGCAAGGTGTCAAACAATGTCACTACATCCTGGTGAGCCTAATAAGGTACACATCTTGGCTGTGGGTAGGATTGTATCTCTAATATTGTTTTCTTTAAGCTGGAGACTAGATTCCAAAAGGGGAGATCTGTTATTTTATAAAAAGAGATTCACCGCCCTAACCTATTCTAGGGGGGGAAAGTCCATAGAGATGCATACCAAAATATTAAAAAGTCCTTAGTTGAGGTGGCTGGATTAGTGAATATTGTGGTATACTTTCTTCTTTATGCTTTTCCATATACAATGAGTACAAAATACATCTATTTTCATTAAAAAAAATTCCCATAATTTTTTTCCTTACTCTGAAAAGCATGTAGAACCATGAGTCACTTCTCACTTATAACTCAAACCACTAACTGCTCATACTGTTCCAATAGGTCTTATTTCGGGTGCAGCTTGTAAACTCAGTCTCTACTACAAAGTCTTCTACCTTCCCTCCTCACCATCCCATCTATTTTTATTGTCTCCGTCCATATCAAACTAACTTGTACCCCTCAAAATGGACAGTATAATGTAAAACAAAAATAAGAAGTTACTGTAGAATGCGTAGGTACTTACCGAGATTTTTTGGAGAGAAATTTTGAGAGAAGACCATGTGTCCAATCTTCGATCCAGAATAATGGTAAACCGAGAATCAGATCCATTTTGCCTGTAAGATAAGAGGAAGAAGTTTTTCCTAGTTATGACCAAACTTTGATATATATGTTTTCACTCTCTTTCTCATTATTTATCTACATTTGATGTTTTGACTTAAAGCAGATTTGGCCTTGGAAAGCTATCATAAAATGCTATCTTAGAAAACCATTTGATTCCATATTCCCTACTCACTATTTAAAATTTCTTTTTCTTTTTTGAGACAGAGTCTCACTTTGTTGCCCTTGGTAGAGTGCCATGGCGTTACAGCTCACAGCAACCTCAGACTCTTGGGCTTAAGCAATTCTCTTGCCTCAGCCTCCCAAGTAGCTGGGACTACAGGCACCCACCACAATGCCTGGCTATTTTTAGAGACAAGGTCTCGCTCTGGCTCAGGCTGGTCTCGAAACTGAGAGCTCAGACAATCCACCTGCCTCGGCCTCCCAAGTGCTAGGATTAAAAGTGTGAGCCACCATGCCCAGATATTTAAAATTTATTTTTCAGCACTAATGTCAATCTTTTAAATAGGGAAGTGATAGTCTAATGAAGATAGGTCACTAAAATGAATTTGAAATAGTGTAATCTTCAGTGTGCGGAAGCCTAAAAGACATCTGTCCTTTGTGACATCAAATTTAACTTTTCATGGTAATACATCTTGAGTCAATGATCCATTTATTCATTCAGAAGAACACTGTTAAAATATTTTTCTATCGGGTGGCACCTGTGTCTCAAAGGAGTAGGGCACCAGCCCCATATACCAGAGGTGGCGGGTTCAAACCCAGCCCCAGACAAAAACTGCAAAGAAAAAGTATTTTTCTATCTCTGGTCTTATCTTTGGGGCAATGCAGTTTAGTGGATGACATAAGTGTTATTTTCCCTTAACAGATCACTTTCAGGCTCGGTGCCTGTGGCTCAACAGGCTAAGGCACTAGCCACGTACACCTGAGCTGGCAGGTTCGAATCCAGCCCGGGCCCGCCAAACAACAATGACGGCTGCAACCAAAAAATGGCCAGGCGTTGTGGCGGGCGCCTGTAGTCCCAGCTACTTAGGAGGCAGAGGCAGGAGACTCGCTTGAATCTAGCCCAGGAATTGGAGGTTGCTGTGAGCTGTGATGCCAAAGCACTCTACCCAGGGTGACAGCTTGAGGCTCTGTTTCAAAAAAAAAAAAAATCACTCTCAAGCTTCAATGGGTATATTGTAAGTTTAGTTTTCTGGGATTTGATTTTTTTGTTCATGAGTCTTCGAAGTTTACCATCCTAAAACAATCAACAAAGTGAAGAGACAGCCCAGAAAATAGGATAAAATGTTTGAAAACTATCCATCTGATAATAGATTACTAACTAGAATATATAAAGAGCTTCAACAACAAAATATCTGAATAGAAATTTCTCAAGAGAAGACATACAAAAGGCCAGCAGGTATATGAAAAATCTTCAACATCATTAGTTGTCCGAGAAATGCAAATCAAAACTACAATGAAATGTCATCTCACCCCAGTTAAAATGGCTTTTATCAAAAAAGCAATAACAAATGCTGATGAGGATGTGGAAAAGGGGGAATCCTTGAAAACTTGTTGGGAATGTAAACTAGTGCAACCATTAGGGAGAATATAATGGAGTTTCCTCATAAAAACTAAAAATAGCACTACATATGACCCAGCAATCCCACTTCTGGGTATATAGCCGAAAGAAGGGAATTCAGTGTATCAAAAAGATATCTGCGCTTCAGTTTTTATTGCAGCACTCTTCACTATAGTTGATATTTGTAATCAACTTAAGTGTTCATTGTTAGATGAATGGATAAAGAAATTGTGTTACATATACATAATGGAATATAATATAGCCGCACAGAAAGATAAATCTCACATGTTCCCACCCATTCTTATGTGGGAGCTAAACACAGGGTGGCCATAATATTCTTGTGCAAGAACTTTAAAATAGTTGCCTACTTTAAGTTGGATAAGAACTTTATGGCCACCCTGTATTAAAGCAATTGATCTCTTGGAGACAGAGAGTAGAATGATGGTTACCAGAGGCTGGGAAGGGTAGCAGGGAGGGGGAATAAAGTGGGATGGTTAATGGGTACAAAAATATAGAGTTAGACAGAATGAACAATACTTAATGGCACAACAAAGTGACCATAGTCAACAAAAGTTAGGGTATGCATTAAAATAACTAAAAGTGAAATTGTAATTTTTCTAACACAAAGAAATGATAAATGCTTGAGGTGACAGATACCCCAATTACCCTGATTTGATTAATATGCCTTGTATGCCTGTATCAAAACATCCCATGTAAAAAAAAAATCCCATATACTCTGTAAAATATACAACTATTGTGTACCCATACTAATTAAAACTAAAATATTCAAAGTTTATCATCCTAGATTTGTGCCATCTTATTCTTCAGGATTGGTAACTGGAAAATGCTTCCTTAACATAAATGAAATCTCTAAGGAAGCTTTTGAAACTCTATTTTAAAGTGTTCTAATTCAAAATAATTTCTAGTATCATGACATTCATCCCAGCATCTCCCAATACCACTATTGAGTTTGTTAACATTCAGTCTTCTTCTATAATCTTCAGAAGAAAAAAAAATGGCTGTCCTCCCTCTTGGCTGGTGAGATTTCCTTTTAAGCAAATTAAAGTATTTATATATGATCATCATTCTCAATTTATGCTCTTTCTCATGGGGACAAATACTTCTAGACCTTCCTTTTTTTCATATATCTTTGCACCATTTTTATAGTCAATTAGGTAGCCATAAGCTTCTCCCTCTACGTTATATTTCTCATTTATTCTGAAGGTAAGTCTGATAATTATTCACAATAATAATAAGTATACTAACAATACATTTTCGTGTTATTTCATTCAAATGGTTATCTTTTACAAAGCAAATTGAAAAAATAGAATGAAATGCTATACCTTGCAATAGACGTAAGGTAAGTGAGTACTTTTGCTATTACTTCCTCTGGTATACATCTAAAATTACAGTTTTCTGGAAACGTAATGATCCAAGCATTGTCCTTCCCTCGGCCACCTAAAATAGTAGAACAAAATCAACTTAGTTAATAATTTACATAATAACTATTCAAGGAAGAGGATTTCTTTTTGAGACAAGAGTCTCAAGCTATTGCCCTGGATAGAGTGCCGTGATGTCACACAGCTCACAGCAACCTCAAACTCTTGGGCTTAAGCGATTCTCTTGCCTCAGCCTCCCACATAGCTGGGACTACAGGCACCCACCACAACACCTGGCTATTTTTTGGTTGTAGTTGTTATTGTTGTTTGGCAGGCCCAGGCTAGATCCGAACCTGCCAGCTCCGGTGTATGTGGCTGGCACCCTAGCTGCTTGAGCTATAGGCACCAAGCCAGGATTTTATTTTTGACGGAGGTTGCCAGAATACTATTTTGGGCCAACAAAACTTTATAAGGATAATGATCTCCATATAAACCACAATGGCATCAAGCTCCTGACATGTTTAAAAAGTGGCAGAGTGATTTCTAAATGAAAAAAGAAAAAGAAAGAAGGCAAAATGAATGAATATAGTCAAAAGATAATTTCATGGAATACCTGTAACAAATGTGGCTACAAAATAGCTGATTGGCCATGTGCAATAACTCAGGCCTGTAATCCTAGCACTTTAGTAGGCCGAGGTGGGTGGATTGCCTAAGCTTAAGAGTTTGAGACCAGCCTGAGCAAGATGGAGACCCAGACCCCGTCTCTGCTAAAAATAGAAAAACTGGCTAGGCATTGTGGTGGGCGCCTATAGTCCCAGCTACTAGGAAGGCTGAGTCAAGAGGACCACTTGAGCACAAGAGTTTGAAGTTGTTGTGAGCTACGATGCCATAGCACTCCACCCAGTAGGACAGAATAAGACTCTATCTCAAAAAAAAAAAAGAAAAACAAAAAAGAAAGAAAAGATCATGAACCTGATTGGAATGTCCAATTAAGACCACGTATAAAATAAATGCATGTTTAGTAAACTGAACATGTAGGTGTTATTTGAGGAGAAATAATTAAATTACTTAAAGTGAATAGGGGTTTATTTTACTCTAAATACCTGAGGTTTTGTTTTCATAAAAACTATGTATATACTGTCAAAGCTTTCTTTAATACATTAATAAATAAAATATTTGATGATATGGTTCAAACTATTCTAACACCTGAAAGTAAGTTGTTTGCTCTTAAGAAAAACTTTCCAGGGATTGGGGGTGTCATGGGGTATAACACACCTTTTGGAGGTGGGACATAATTACAAGGGGGACTTTACCTAAAAAATGCAGTCACTATAACCTGGTTCTTTGTAGCCCAATGAATCCCAACAACAACAACAAAAAAAAACAGAAATGAAAAAGAAAAACTTTTCCCAGAATCTGATCAGAAACAAAAGGGGAGAGGTGGTTTATAAAAATACACAATGCTAATTAGGAACATTATTCATAATAGCCCAAAGGTAGAAACAATCCAAGCAAACATCAATGGAGGAATGAATAAACAAAATGTGGTATATACACACAATGAGATATTATTCAGCCTGAAAAAGGAAGGCAATTCTGAGACACCCTACAACATGAATGAACTTCAAGAACATTATGCTGAGTGAGATAAGCCAGCCACAAAAAGACAAATGCAGTGTGATTCTGCTTATGTGGTACCTAGACTAGTCAAAATTACAGAGATGGAGAGTAAAATGCTGATTGTCAGGGGCTGAGGGGAAGAGGGAATGGATGGGGAGTTGTTTCATGAGCACAATTTTTCAGTTTTGCAAGATAAAATGAGCTCTGGACTCTGGAAGCTGAAGCAGGTGGATTGCTTGAGTTCAGGAGTTCAAGAGCAGCCTGAGCAACAGCGAGACCCCCATCTCTACTAAAAATAGGAAAAACAAACTAGCCAGGCATTGTAGCAGGTGCCCATAGTCCCAGCTACCTGGGAGGCTAAGGCAGAAGGATGACTTGAGACCAAGGGTTTGAAGTTGCTGGGAACTACGACAACTCTGTTTCAAAAAAAAAAGAGTTCTAGAGATGATGGTGGTGATGCTTGCACAAAAATGTGAATATATGCAATGCCACTCAAGTGTGTTCTTAAGAATGGTTAAGATGATAAATTGCATGTTGCATGTACTTAATCACAACTTTAAAAAATTATACACAAATACATATACATATCTAAGAGAAATAAACTTTACCACATGTAAATGAACATTTAAAAAAAAAAACTTAGTGCATGCACTTAATTAAAGTGACTTGCCAGCATTTATAATAAACATTTGAGTAATCAGAACTATGACTGAAGCCACCTCAGCTGCCCCCTCTCTCTCAGCCTGCACCCACCTAGGAAACACATTGTACTTTCACCTATCATGGATTTCTGCAGACTTGCCTGAAAGTCAAATGTATAAAAGTGGTTAGGTTGACTTTAATAACATATGTAAACATGCTCAACAGCTCAAATTATTCTCTAAATGTCCATTTGCTTAACAACTAGTTGCACAGTATATAAAGGCTGATTAAAATAATGCTTCTGCAGTTACTACATACAGAGAGAGCTATGTACATAATAAGCACCAAACTCTGCCAATCAAATCATACATTTATAAATGAGAGAGTTTGCTTACCAGACAAAAAGGCGATGTCTTGCATTAAGAAATGACTGATATCCTTTACACGGAGGAACCGTTCAGTTTCTATGACAAACAAAAAAAGGCAGGAAACAATATTCATGTTAAACACAGCTAAAAAGAGATACAGAATTTCTCATTGTGTCCGAAAGGATTTTGGCTCCTGCAGATCTGTGTCCACAAACACACTGTTTGTCTCCTCTTTCCTCCTTTCAGCTACATGGCAATAAAATCAAACTCTTAAAAACATCACTGAATAAGTAGGACCCAGGACCTGCTTCTCAGAGCCTATGCCCAAGACACAAACTAATCTCACTCACCAGAGAGCCAAGAGCAAAGACACGAACACCAGGACATCTAGAATTATCTGAAGAGTAGATAGATGCTCATGTGGAGGAGACACTGTAGCACATTGTCTTCTGCTGCTCATAATGCTGTCCATTCTCCAAAGCTTTATTAGCAATTGCAAAGTGCTTTTTGCAACTTTTCTCCTATTGGAGCCATAAAGTAACCCCGAGGTGGGTATTATCCCATTATATATACCAGGAAAAGACTCTGACAGTCTTATGGTGCAGTGGTTAACCACGTGGACTTCTGAGTTAAATAGACCTGGATTCACATCCAGCTTGTTGCATTTATTGGCTATACAAGCATTGGCAAGTTACTTAGCCTCTCTGAGCCTTAGCTTCCTCAGCTATAAATTGTGCATAATGATATCTACCTCAAAGTTGCCATGCCAACTAAATGTAAAATACTTGGCATAGCAGTAGGTGTTCAATGAACAGTAGCATATTTATCATTACATTGGTTATGAGTACAAATGGAACAACATCCACTCATTGTTCAGTAGATTTCAGTTGTCCCAGATCTTAAGTGTTATTATAATTTACAGTTCCAGTGAGCTCTACAGGGGTCAAAAATCAAAGTCCACCACCCACCTCTGGTCCATGAACAAGGATAACGTTTTAAAAGAAAATGAGTCATCGAACTAAGCTATTTGGGATCGTTGCTTCTAATGCCTGTGATTCCACATCTCTTACTGAAGACGTATTTTTCACTTCCTGTCTGATGTAAAGTACCTTCGAAGGTCTAATCTCTAGTGCTCTCAGGCCGATGATGCATTACCCCTGTCAGTGCTCCTCAAATCATATCATATATATGTATTTTATGAAGGCCAGTTCTCCTCAAGGGAATTAAAAAAAAAATCTAAATGGGTCCCCAGGAGACAGTGGAATAGGGTATCTGTTATAAAATACGCCTCCCATATTCTTTTGAAACATAGCACAATTAGGGCAGCGCCTTTGGCTCAGTGGGTAGGGCGTGGTGGGTTCAAACCCAGCCCCGGCCAAACTGCAACAAAAAAATAGCCGGGTGTTGTGGCGGGCGCCTGTAGTCCCAGCTACTCGGGAGGCTGAGGCAGGAGAATCGCCTAAGCCCAAGAGTTGGAGGTTGCTGTGAGCAGTTAGGCCGTGGCACTCTACTGAGGGCAATAAAAAGTGAGACTCTGTTTCTAAAAAAAAGAAACATAATGCAATTAATTGACACTTTTATTTTCCTAAGATACATACCATTAGAGATCTGCAATTTGTCAGGACATAAAAATCATTTCTTAAAAATATGTTGTTATTTTATATACGATTTTGACTCCTGATATATTCCAGACCAAGGCATACATGTTTACATTTGCAATTATTCTTTCAATGCTACATGCTCCCTCAGATAAAGGAATGTGTTTATAAAAGCTACAAACATGTGTCACACATGGGCATTTTTAGGCACGAATGAGGGTAATGCAAAAAGGACTCGAACTCTCTTTGCCCTCAGAGCCTGCAAAAGTGAAAATGGCTAAAATGCGTTCTACTTTTAAGTGAGAGAACATTAGATTTAAAAATATTCGTACAAAATAAGAGACTCAAATTTTTCTCCCCTTCTTTGATCAGTAGGAACACCTAGCAAGATAAATGGATAGGTTTTATGTCAGACGGCAGATCTGAAAATACTAATATGTGCAACTTGATTCCTCTCATACTATTCAGATTCTTACATAGCTGAGGGAACTATGTCCATTTACTGTACGATTTAAACATTCAGGTAATAAGACAGGCCACAGAGCATAAAATAAAAGGTTGTGTTGGGCGGCACATGTAGCTCAGTGGGTAGGGTGCCGGCCACATGCACCAGGGCTGGTGGGTTGGAACCCAGCCCAGGCCTGCCAAAAAAACAAAAAATAGCCAGGCGTTCTGGTGGGCACCTGTTGCCCCAGCTACTTGGGAGGCTGAGGCAAGAGAACCATTTGAGCCCAAGAGTTTGAGGCTGCTGTGAGCTGTGATGCCACGGCACTCTACCCAGGGCAACAAAGTGAGCTCTGTCTCAATAAAAATAAATAAATAAATAAATAAATAAATAAATAAATAAATAAATAAATGAGGTTGTGGGCTGGGAGTGGGAAGAATGAGAGCCTAGCGTGAGTTGGGCCACTGAGCTGCTCTATAATCTTATACAAGTCATTCCCTTCCGTGCCTTATCACCCCCATTTCTGAAGTGAGGATAGTACAACTCATGCTTTCTACAGTCCCTTCCATTCTGAGATTCAAAATGCAAAGTCCATAGATCTAAGCAAAACGTCCTGAGCTTTTCTATCTTAAAATGTCACCCACAACTGTGCCAATAAAAATCACATTTCTATTTGAACGAAATTGGATGAAATAAGGGTTGAAAGAGAAGATATTACTACTTTAATAATCGAGTTTTTGCTCAGAAACAGGCTGACAGGGAGGAGATAACACAGGAAAGCAACAGAAGACACAGGCTGTCACTGAGCAGCCGCACAAAGGAGAAGACGAAATTGCTGCTAGAACAAAGAGAAACAGAGTACTGACTTCGGAGAAAGTTGTGACGCTGAGTTACACCCATCCTTGTATCTGACCCTCTTGAAATTCCAAATAGATCTCCTCCTGAAATATAAAAATGAGAATAAAATTTATGATGTTCTTCTTACTAACACTTTAACCTCTTACCTCAGAGCATGAGAAATAAAAAGCCTTGATCACCAAAGCTGCATCAAGTCTATGCATGTCCCCTATTGACCAGATTCAAATTGAATAGGAATTTTGTCAAGCTGTTCCAAGTGGAAAGTTCGATTACTCACAAATAAAAGGCATGCATTTTGCTTACTTTTAACTAGTTACTAAGCCCAAAAAGGGCTGGCTGGAAAGCCAAATAAAGGGCTATACCACAATAGGTCATCTGAAAAACACCCTTATAAAACACCACGGTGGAACAGGTCTTCATTTAAAAGCCCTGTGGAAAAACCATGTGCTTGTGCAATCAAACACAATGAGACACAAACTGAAAACAAAAGACAAGCAAAGTGCTGGCCCATTCATTCATTCCATATAAATGTTCAAGAAGCAAAAGTGTCAAGCTCTTAGTGTCTTGACCATAAATTGCAAACATATTTATTTTACGTGTATATGGTATGAAAGAGAGTTATGAAAATGGAGATGTAAGTTCACAATTCAAATATTAATTTTTAAAGTTCCAAAGGAGATGGAAATAAATAAACTATTTAGGATGGTTCACAGATAGAATGAAAGAATACCCATCTAATCAGTTGCTGCATTTTGATTGTATCACTTGCAGAAAAGCAGAGCTCATGTCACCTCAAAAGAAGATGGACTTCAAAGTTTTTAAACATTTATTTTGCATTCACTCTTTTTTTTAATTTCTTTTTGCAGTTTTTTGGCCAGGGCTGTTTGAACCTGCCACCTCTGGCATATGGGGCCAGCACCCTACTCCTTTGAGCTACAGGTGCTGCCCCATTCACCTGCTTTTTAAAAGAAATATTTATTGAGCATCTACTAGGTGCCAGATACTATTCTAAGCTGTGCTTGAACAGATTCTCTGAAGTAAGTAAAGGTTCACAATCAACTAGTTTGTTAAATATTGATGACTAACCATGCTACAATATTTCCCAGGGAAAACACCTGTACTCATTGTCCCTCTTTGGGTGTGGACTATGTATGTAGAGTTCCTCAAACTTATTTGATTGAAGGTCCCCCTTTGATTAGTTGATTGGTTGGGGATTTTTCCCCCCTAAGAGAACAACAGAGAGAGAGCCACAAAGACTTTCCTCATATGAAGAAACACTTTGTTCTAAAACTCAGAGCTATCTATAGATGAAATGATTGCCATAGAAGGGAAACAGGCCTTTCCTATCACTAACAAGTGTTTGAAGAGGCCAAGCAGTTCTGTGAAAAGGATGGTATAGAGCTCAATGAAGCAGAGACTTGACGATCTTCCACATCCTTCTCTAAGGGCCTACACCTCTGTGATTTCAGTGTATATTACCATTCAAGGGAATTTAAATTCTACCGAGTTTTTTAATGACTCCTATGGGGAAAATGATAGTTTATGAAATTAAGTTAGTATCAACAAGCATTCCCATTTTATAGAAAGCATTTTTTTTTTTTTTGCTTCAGATCTGGCATGTAACAGCAATAATTCCAACCCTGGAGATTTATTTCACAGTGGCATTCACTCATGTCCATTAGCCACCCCCCACCCTTGGGGTTTCTGTTCATATACCAGAGAATAATACGAGTTGTGAACCAGGCAACAGATAAACTGCATAGAAGGGCCAATGCCTCCATTCTCACATTTTCCTAAAAGTAAAATAAGAAGCAAAAACAGAACACAAACAAATAAAAATAGAAAGGAAAAATAAAAGAAATGTCAACCAGCAAGATAAAGTCTTTTCCATGGCAATAAACCCACTGCCTCCACCAATATAAAAACAGAGTGGGAAAGAGTAGCAAGTGATGAATAATTGCTCTCAGGTGCCCAGCACAAGGACCTTCACACACAGTTCCTCTCATCTTAACAACAATCCGCCAAAGTGGATATTAAAGCCTTCATCTTCCAGATTAGAAAATAGGCTCAGAGTACTTATTCATTCAAGAGACCCATGCCAGGCACTGTTCAGACTCAAAGTAGAATCTAGTACATTTATAAAAGCATTTACTGTGTCATCTATCTCATTCCCTAACCTTCAGACAGGCCATCTAAAATTTGTACTTAGAATCTGTACTTAGAAGAATACACTCAGTTAATGCTAATGCAAATTACTAACCAGATACAAGTCCATAGCCTCACATTTCCTTCCAAGATGGGTTTCATCCAAACCCATATCAAGAATGTTTATAAACAATTTCGCAAGAAACTCCATTATTTTTACTGCTGTACGTTGTCAATGATGCTTACTTTTAGCAATCAGCTCTTTGAAAGTCCTCTATTGCTGATATATGGGGTAAATAAAATTAGATTTTGTTCTGGGTCCCAATCCTGCTGCAGTTGGGATTTTATGAGTGTAATTTTTCCCTTTCAATCTGAACGTCAGATACTTTATATCATCTGTAAACAATAATAACTTAGCACACAAAACAAATCAAAGTGCTGTCTTGACAAATGTTATACTTGTAAAGGTAGACCAAATAAAAGGGTAATTCTAAAACCATCTCAAAATGAATTCCCTTTAGACTACAATAGAACAATCTATGCAGTACTTTGTTTTGTAATACAGGTACAGTATGAAAGACTTGCATAATTCTGTACTAACAAAATAAAACCAAGATTCATGCTAAATTCTTCTTCTGCTAACACCTACAGGAACTTCCTTCCAATCCATTGTGATTCAGTTTGGCCACACAGATACTGTGTCTCAGCTAGGTACTGTGGCCTATTAAAATATGAACAGAGTTTCTCATCTCACAAAGCTTTTTTTTTTTTTTTAAGTTTTGTCTCCCTCAAAAGAGTGCAGTGGCATCCTAGCTCACAGCAACCTCAAACTCTTGGGTTCAAGTGATTCTCTTGCCTGGGCCTTCCAAGTCGCTGAAACTACAGGTGCCCACCACCACGCCAAGCTATTTTTAGAGATGGGGGTCTCATTCTTGCTCAGGCTGGTCTGGAACTCCTAAACTCAAGCAATTCACCCGTCTGGGCCTCTGAGAGTGCTAGGATTACAGGCATGAGCCACTGTGCCCCACCACAAAGTTTAAAAACTAACAGAAGATACAACATACAAACTACTGGCCATAAAACAAGGGAATGTACAGTACATGCTATAATAGAAATATGCAATATAGAATATGGGAAAGAGAAATTATTACACCTAAATTGAAGGAGACAAAGAGGAAGGTTTCAAAGATAACGTGACATGTGAATTGTGCCTTGCAAGTTAACATTCAAGTACATGGACAGGGGAATAGAGAGATGCAGCTGGTGCGAGGGACCAGGACTGGCCCTGCCTGCCTGCTCCTGATGGTAGATCCTGCCTTTCCCAGGCTGCCTTGTCTCTTCCACAGCTGGCCTCATTTAAACAACCCTGATATCCTTCTCTTGCCTGATTGCGTTGCCTAGAATGTTCAGCACTCTGGTGAACAGCGGCGGCGATAGTGTGTGTGTATATGTGTGTATATATATATATATATATATATGAAACTAGCAAAATCTGAGTAAGAGTGGTGGAGTGTATTAACATCAATATCCTGGTATGATATTGTTCTATCACTTTAAAAGATGGTATTATTACAAGAAACTGAGTAAAGGGTTCAAGGGATCTCTTTGTATTATTTCTTACAACTGCATGTGAATCTATGAGTTATCTTAAAATTGTCAATTAAAAAAAGAAATTTTTTTCCTTAACATTTATTTATTTATTTATTTATTTTTAAAGGTAGGGAAAGTAAATGATCTGGGACAAATTTATTTATTTTTATTTTTATTTTTATTTTGTAGTTGTTTGTTTGTTTGTTTGTTTGTTTTTGAGACAGAGCCTCAAGCTGTCACCCTGGACAGAGTGCTGTGGCATCACAGCTCATAGAAACCTCCGATTCCTGGGCTCAAGCGAGGCTCCTGCCTCCACCTCCCAAGTAGCTGAGACTATAGGCGCCCGCCACAAAGCCCGGCCATTTTTTGGTTGCAGCCGTCACTGTTGTTCGGTGGGCCCGGGCTGGATTTGAACCCGCCTGCTCAGGTGTATGTGGCTGGTGCTGTAGCCCACTGAGCCACAGGCACCAAGCCTATTTTGCAGTTTTTGGCCGCGGCTGGGTTTGACCCCACCACCTCTAGCATATGGGGCTGGTGCCCTACTCCTTTGAGCCACAGGCACCACCCAACATTTATTTTTATTATTTTATTAGATCATGATTGTGTACATTAATGCATCTATGGGTTACAATATGATGAAAAATGGGGAAAAAATGATGCTTGTGCATAAAGGTAAACCATAATATCACAGCACCAATATGTTAAATGCAGTAGTTACATCTGAGCATTGTTTTCTTGGGTGATATACTAGGTTGAACAATTACATTCGTGAACTCATTCTACAAAAAGTGCTGCATACCTGATTGCTGAATATCACTACAGTCACCTTTGAAGCTCCCTTTGGGAAGCTATGCATCAATGCCAGCATCTAGTTCACCTTTCAAAGAAATTTTGGAATTCTGTTTCAGAATGGCCATCAGAGCTATCATCATATTATCCTTGACTTCCTAAATGCCACAAAGAGTCTTACTTTGATTATTCCCTTTATCTTTGGATAAAGAAAAAAGTCATTTGGGGTTGGATCAGGTGAGTAGGGAGAGTCCTCTAATAATTATTTTATTTTTTTTTTTGTAGAGACAGAGTCTCACTTTATCGCCCTGGGTAGAGTGCCGTGGCGTCACACTGCTCACAGCAACCTCCAGCCCTTGGGCTTAAGTGATTCTCTTGCCTCAGCCTCCCTAGTAGCTGGGACTACAGGCGCC
>CAUYON010210642.1:0-11554 GCA_963573935.1 Arctocebus calabarensis | reverse complement strand
AGCATGCCCAGCATCTAGGTCTATGCCAGCCTTTGCTTTTGTAGAAAGAGCCTCCTCTATAGATGCCCCCCCACCCCTGCCCCCTTTGAACATGACTGGATATGACAATCACAACTGCCAGCAAACAGATGCTGCCGCTTCCTTCTGCCGGCTGCTATGTCCGGCCCCTCATCCACGGTTCTAACCGGAACTTCAGAGAGAATGGCATTCGGAAAGTAGCGTTCATTCCGAAAGTAGCGTCCAGCCTAGAAAGGGGATGGAGCTGGGGCGCCAGAAGACAATGCCTGACCTAGCACCTGCTGCAGACTCAATTATGCCCCCCAAGCTCATATGTTGGAGAACTAAACCCCCACCATGGCTGTATTAGGAGATAGGATTTTAGGAAGGAATTGAGATAAAATTAAGTCCCAAGGGTGGAGCCCTGACCCGAGGGGGCTGGTCCCTGTCACCACACACACCCAGGAAGGGTGACATAAGAACACAGCAACAAGGCCGCCAGCAGCCAGCCAGGGCATGCACCTGCACCAGAAATCACCCAGGGGGGCACCCTGACCTCTGACCTTTAACCTCTCCAACTGTGAGAAAATAAATTTGTATTGTTCAAAATGCCTAGTCTTTTGTTACGGCAACCCAAATTACCTAAAGGAGACACACAGACGCTCCCTTTACTGTACCAGGGGAAAAGTGTAAAAATGAGGAACTTTATTACTGATTTCTTTTCAAGGTAAGCAGCATGACTAAATATATGCAATAAATTTAGAAGATATTAATAGATGTTTTAGAAATGTTGCTGAGGTTGCCAATTTGGCTTTGTTTTCATATTAAAATTAATTTACCAATCGCACTTAATCTTAGGTTAGAACACGATTTTCTGAAAACTAAAGCTATAAAAAAGACACATGGGCCGGCAGCAGTGGCTCACGCCTGCAATCCTGACACCCTGGGAGGTCCAAGCAGGAGGATTGTTTGAGCTCAGGAGTTGGAGAACAGCCTAAGCAAGAGGGAGACCCTGTCTCTACTAAAAATAGAAAAAACATAGCTGGGCATTGTGGTGGGCACCTGTAGTTTCAGCTATTTGGGAGACTGAGGCAGGAAGATCACTTGAACCCAGGAGCTTGAGGTTGCTGTGAGCTGTGATGCCACAGAACTCTAGCCAGGGTGTCAGAGTGAGGCTCTGCTTCACAATAATAATAATAATAATAATAACAACACATGTCCCCCAAGGTTGATATTTTGAAACCTAATCCCAATGTGATTTTATTCCATGAAGGGATTAGCGATGAGGCTTTGGTCCTCTGCCCCCTCCACCAAGCAGGGACACTGCCCTCTCGTCAGGCCCTGGGCCACTTGGCATCTTGGCCTTGGACTTTCCAGCCTCCTGAGCTGTGAAGAATGAAGCGTTGTTCAGGAGCCACCCAGGGCATGGTATTTTGTTACAGCAGCACAAAAGGCCTAGGTCATCTTCCAAGTTTAAGATTAAGTAAATTAATTAAAAAGTAATCTCTCTCTCTGAGCATGCAATGTTGCAAATGAATTGCAAAATTAAAACAAATAAATACACTATTACATCACATTGGCATAAGGAAACAAAATGTGCTGACCTGGGAGTTAATTTTAAAATAATTTATTTGCATTAATTTTTAGTTTACTTTGGGATATTACATCAATTCTCTTTCAGAGATTTACCCAGAACCCAGATACTGCTGCTTATTCTCAGAACTTCCAAAGACAACCACACAGATGCCCTTAGGTGGTCATTTAAGATTGTTTTTACTCATGTAAATCAAAATACCTCAGACCATGAACACACCTGAAGAAAAGAACCACCCACTGCCAAGCAGGAATGTTTAATTCCACAGTAATTCACAGTGAGGATTGCTTTTTCCCCAAGGCTTTGGTTTGCTATCATTTAATCAAAGAAAGAAATAAAGATACCATTGAAATAATCCAATTTAATATTTCATGTGTCATCCTTGATACACGAAGAAAAATACAGCACCAGGCGTGGCACCTGGGGCTCAAAGGAGTAGGGCGCTGGCCCCATATACTGGAGGTGATGGGTTCAAACCCAGCCCCAGCCAAAACTGCAAAAAAAAAAAAAAAAAAGAAAATGAAAGAAACATAAGCACCAGATCTTGACTTCAACCAAATATAAAAAAAGCAATTATGTGATGAAAAAAATGAATCATGATTTTATTATAGATGATCCTGAAAAATTTAGATTAAATCCCTAACCTAACAGGTCTTTACATTCGTAGGGCAAGTTATTCATCATGGTTTATATCTATCTGCTAAAATAAATGATGGAAAGTCTCTTGCTAATTCAATGTTTAATTATTTTTCATTTTAGTAAAGATAAGTATAAAATCCCTCCAAAATTAGTGAGTCTGGTGGATAGCTTTAGATATCTGTATCAAATTAACGTGTCTAGGCAGGGAATCTTTTGGAATTTAAAATTGCCCAGAAACAATAGATCTATAAAAGACAAAAAACAGCCCAGGGGTTAATAGCCATCATTTCCATCAAGTACACCCTCTATAGAAGCAGATTTCAAGTAGTAATTATAAGAAAATGATTTCTAGACATATACAAGAATGCATTAAATATGTGTGTACACACAAGAAAGCTATCAGGAAGTGCCCCAAATCGAGAACTTGACTTTTTCTGTTTTTTTTTTTTTTCTTACTTTAAAGGTCATTGAAAATTCACAATTGAATCTGATCTGGCCCTGTGACTTTCTTTGTTCAATTCAATGTTGTAGAAGTGATGGTTGTGAATGTTTTAGCTCAGGCCTCAGGTTTCCTCTGTCGCAGGAGCGGCCACCACGGTAAGAATTCCAGTCATGACAACCAAGTGCAAAGGTCCCGGCGAGGAAACCAAGAACTCAGAGAGGCCTTCCTGCTGCTCTGACTTTATCCAGGTCTCCAGCTGAGTGAAGACAATTGAATGATCTCATTGGCAACAGGAAAACAGAAAGCTGACCTTGCCTGAGTCCCTGACTGACAGAAGCATTTAATAGATGGGAAAAACATGGCTTGCATGACTAAATTCTGGGGGTCTGCTGCATACCAGCAGAGGGTGAAGCAGAATTTTGTATCTGTAACTGGAGTCCTGCTGAAAAACCTGGCAAATGTGGCAAACAGAATTCTAGGCAAAATACTGAAATATCAATATCAATCAGCTCCTTTAAGTAGCTTAAGATCAAATGTAGGAACAGAGAAACTCTAAAGAAAAAATTTTTCAATTTTCAAGTAGAATGTCAAAGAAACAAATCCATCCCACTTGCTAGTAACATAAAGACGAAATTTAGAGTCCAGGGCACTCCAAGTAAAACATGGCCTCAGGTAAGATAAAATGGATTTATGTCCGTATACTTTTTTTTCAGTTTTTAAAAAGATTTACTTACATTATAGACCTTATAGCAAAAGAAAACAAAGCCTTCCAAAAATCTTAAAGGTTCTATCCTTAGGTATTCTGATTCATAGCCCAGATATAAAGAAAAATTAAGTGCAAAAAGATTTTCAGGTGAGACTTTCTAAAATATGGAATGTATTATAACTGAAACGTAGGAAGCCCACGGTTTATAAAGGAGCT
Source organism: Arctocebus calabarensis (assembly GCA_963573935.1). NCBI lineage: Eukaryota > Metazoa > Chordata > Mammalia > Primates > Lorisidae > Arctocebus > Arctocebus calabarensis. The sequence goes on along the minus strand of CAUYON010210642.1, from coordinate 7,960 downwards.
GTATTTGCTTATATTTAAAGGAACAGTAGTGGTTTAAAATTTTTAAAAGGCATCTCAACACCCAACTTGCTACAGGTAAAAACAAGCCAGAGGAAATATTTCAGCTACAGACATAGGGTGCATTTTACTGGAAAGAAAGAATAACTCAGAAGCCAGAAGCCAGAGTGAAGAGCTACAGAGGAGTTGAAGAACTGAGCTTTCAAAAAGAATATTCTTTGCCTGTGAAATAAGAAGCTCTGAAAACATGTGCCCAGGTGGGTTTCAGCACTGCAGTGAACCAGTGACTTCTCTGCATCCTTCAGCTCTTGGCTTTGCCTGGCAGACCCAGGGCCGTCACCCTATTCCTGTCTAGCCCCTGTGGAGTAGGTGGGTGGGGAGCTGCAGAAGATAACTCACCTTGAGATTTGACAAGAGATTGCATTGAGAGGTGATATCCTTTGAATAAAGCTGAACCTAAAATCAGCAAGCTAGTGAGATGATCAGGGGAGAGGTGAATCGTGTTTTGCTCGCGAGGGATGATGATTTGGACGGCACACATCCAACTCTCCTGTATGCACACACTCACGTCCTTCTTCATTTCACGCAGTGAAGTCTAACTTCCTTCCGCTTGAATCTTATTTTGTGCTGTGACCCTCTTTGATCAAAATGGCAAAAGTTAGGTGCTGGAGTTTCAAAGCACAAGGCACAAAAGAATGGATAGCTCTGCGTCCTCCACCTTAAAGCGCAGCCTCCATGCTGCTGGACAGGCAGAGCCCGGGGTGAGCAGAGGCAGATGGAGACTCTGAGAGTCCCTCTCACTCCTTCCAGCTCTGATCAGCTCTTTGCTCAAATGTCCAGTCCAGAGAATCGCCAGGATTATGCTCTTGATATTTTTAAGTCAAAGAGCCTTGAAGCAACTCGTACCATAAGCATAGAAAGCTGAAATGCTGTCCTTTACCTTTTAAAAAAAATTTTATCTTTGGCATAGTTATTAGTTTGTGCCTTTTACTGGAGAATAGCTTTAAATTGTACTACATACATTTTCCATATATTTAGGAACATATTCTCTATGTATAATATTAATGATATCATAATATATTTATGGATTGATTTCATATATTAGGCTGAAAGATTTTCAAATATTAAATACTCACCATACTCCTAAACTTTGACATCTTCAATATTTTTATGATATACTATTGAATGCTAGTTTCTATATAGTGTTTTTGCATATATATTTATAAGTAAGATTATTCTGTCAACGTTTTTTTGTTAAAGTTTTGATGCCAGAATTACGACAACTTCAAAAACTGTGTACTTTTCTCCTATTCTAATATCAAAATGATTATATATTATAGCAATTTTTGAAGTTTCAGAGGGTATGTTAATATACCATCTTATACATAAATGTTTTAGCGGTATTTAATATCTTACACCAATTGATAGACTTAGATGTCTATTTGTAGAATTAATTTTGATAACATACTTACCTTAAGATTTTTGATAATTATTTCATACAGATTATACCACTACTTATGTATCTCTCATTGAATAATATAAATTAAATAAAAATACAAACCTAGTAATAGCAATCATATACATCTTGGGGTACCATAATTGACCAAGTTAAACTAACTGGTAGAAAATACATGTCTATTAGAGACCTATTTTGTGGTTCTAGTAAAGAAGAGAAATTAAAATAAGTTTAGGATAAGCAGGTTAGGCAGATAGTAGTTTTTATCACCCACCAGGAATTTGAAGTTAGTGGAAAATTTTGTACTCAGAGTAGAAATCTGACCCACTTCCTCACTCACAATTACTGTCTGGGACACCCTTCCCAACAGAGCTGAGATCAGAGCATGGGTTCCACTGAATCACTCTTCTAGGGAAGCAATTTCCAGAAGAATCGTCACTATCTCCTCTCTGTAAGCAAAGAAATTGGAACCTATATAGATAAATTTATTTTTCAACATTTGAAGCTATTTAGGTCTAATGATAGGCGGATTCTCACTTCTCTCCAGTGGCCACGATCTTTGCCAAACTCGTGAACATAAGCAATTTTCCAACATCCCAGTTGCTTAGTTTCCTCCATTTTAAAATGGAGCTAAAATTAGTACACATCTCATGAAGTTGTTGCAAGAAAAAAACGAGAGAATGACAGTACCATTTCAACAGCACCATCTGACAAAGTAAGCCCTGTGGCGACCACCATTACTATCATTGTGCTTGGTGGTTATACAATTTATTTCCCTTTTCTCAGTTCTCTGTGGTGTAGGAAACACCTAACATTTATTTGTTTTATGGTTTCTGGTTTTACTTTTATGACAGCCCTCTCATTTTACAAAATATAAAAAATGAAATGGTATTTGACTTCAGTTCAAGAGCTTGACAGTTAGTCACACTTAAGTACTTAAAGAAAAATAAGGGTGTAGTTAAGCCTGTCAAGAAAATACGGGGATTGTCACGCAACCTTGGGCAGGTAATGATGGGGACAGTGCAGGTGCCTGCACACACACACACACCTTTACAAACATCTCTGCGTACTTAGGAAGGGGACTTTGACATTGAGAGCACACAGAGAAGAAATACTACTGAAATGAAGCAGTAAAATGTGTAATATATGTTAGTAATTAGAGGAAGTTAAATTAGGTTTAATAGCTTCTCAAAGATTGTGAATAAGTTAGGGGAGTTTTTAATATTCCTCTGAAATACGAATGAATGTACAACTTTGTATTACATAATTAAAACTGTCTTTGATCTGAAGGTTTTAGATTTATCAGAACAAATTAAGTATTGAAGAGCTGATCTCTAGGCTTTATTCGTAAAGCAAACTGAAGGTGATCAACGCCGTCTGTAGGATGCCGGCCACCACGGAGGGCACACAGTAGCTTCATCTGTATCACATAACTCCGTGTGGCATCCAGGAGAAAGGAACACAGGGTGACTGGCAGCAAGAGGTGTCACGATTCTATTTAGGACCTAAAATGGTAAACAGGATTTCAAAGATGTCAAGGGTGAAGGGTGTACAACCAAAAACTGAAGTAGACTCATAATGCAGAAAAGGAGTATTCACCAAAGACATGTGTTTTACCCCCCATAAGATAAGCACTCTTTATAACAGAATGACACTTCAGTGGTGGAGAATAAAATAGTAAGTGCGTGCATCTACATAACTGTCAATGATGTTTTCATCTTCCTTCAGAAAAGTGACTGTCTCCAGTGTCTCATCATCAGCAATACTCAAGCACATCTTGTCCCAGATAACCTGACACTTACCATTGAATGGTAGGGTCAGCTTCCTCTGTACCAAACATAGACATTTTCTCCAAAAATAGAATCTATTTTTAAACCTTTCATTTGATATTTTTATATGTAGTGATCAAATCGTGTATGGTAAAGATGACTATAACATATTTGATTTTAATGAACCCCCTTGAAGTCCACAAATTATGCCAGAGCTACAACTCATGGAAGTGGTTAAGATAATATGGCTTTGCGTTAGGCTGTGAGACGCGTCTGGATCCATCATCTCCTGTAACTTTACTGTGAGTATTGAAAGGAAATTGGATGCGAAAATGCTTTAAAAACAAAGTGTTATAAATGTATTTGTTTATTTTTAATCTTTAAGTGGACCACACCTATGGCAGAGCAGGTAAGTTGCTACTTGGCCTTTTATGTGGTTTTATTAGAAGAAATAGAATGTTAGCAGTAATGTAAATAAACCAAAGAGAGAGGTAAGATTTATTAATTTTTTATTTTGGATTAAATTTTAAAATGTTATTATAATAATACTGAAAGAAAATATCATTATCACACTGCCAGCTTTTCATACTATTAATTTCTCATAATATGATGGTGCCTGTGCTTTACAGCTATGTGAAGCACGGATGATGTGAGCTGGTTGGTGGTCACGACACATACGACTGCATGGACGGTTCTGAAGAACAGGTTAGCCCAGCAGAGGGTCAGCACAGTCACTCCAGGATGAAGGATGGGCTGGATGACCTCTCCCTGGGGAATGCGAGTACCGGTTCCACCTGCTCAACTTCCATCACGGAGTTCGTAAGCATCCCTCATGGACGGAACATTTTGTGCCTTGATTGCAGAAGTTTTCAAGTCTCCTTTGAAGAAATGATATCACACCACCTTCCTTCAAAATCCATCTTATCTGAGTAATCTCCTACTCATAGATTCAAGAAAATGTTTTAATATAGTCCACAATTGGAGTAAGGATGAGAATAGAGGCCTTGGTATTCAGGGGGAAAAGCCTGAAAAGCTTAGTTGTTGCAAAAGCAGCACTTTCCTCCAGACGGGGAAATGACGCTCTGTTCCCCGGCAGATCTCACAGTCCACTCGAGTCGCCCGGCAGGGCAGCAGCCAGCAGGTGCTGCTCCACGGAGGGTATTTGTTCCCCTCTGGGAGATGTAAGAACTGCCTGCACCTGGTATCTGGTGCTCACAGGATAAAGACAATCTAGTTATTTGATAAAGAACATTTTTACGATTAAAGGGCAGAATATACTAGAAGTTACTGGAATAGCAACTCGTCGGTTCTGCCCACTTGATCAGCACGACCCGTACTGCTGATTACAGCAGATCCCTTGATATGACTGTTAGCTCAGGGCCCGCTAAATATTTGATGAGCTCGTCTGAGACTTACAGAACTCTAATTTCTGAGTTATCTCACACAGCACGTTCTGCTTCTGAGATTGTTTCTCTTCCCCGGGAAGAGGCAGATTTGGAAGTGGAGACATGCTCTGTCTGAGCAACACCTGGCTATGTCTGGCCCCGGTGAGATAAGGTGCTGGTAACGTGGAGGCATTTAGGAACAAATTCAGGGATACGGGATGTGTGTCCTCGCACTGATGAAACCAGTACCAGACAGGTTACTGTGTAACGACCAAGAGAGAAAAACTATTTATCTTAGTACTTTAAATACAATAATGGCTTTATAAAATCTTTAATATTAAGTTTTCTATAATCTTAGATATTTAAATTCTCTGATATATTCTTACGTAATTTTTGACAAGGCAAAAGTACACATAACTTATATTTTGATTTAAATATGTCTAAATATGTATAATTTTTTGAACAAGTAGTGAATCACATTATAATCTTCAAGTTTCTCTCTTATTAACAATATTGGGTCCTTTTATATCAGTGAAAACACAGCTGGTAAAATGGGTATGACCGAGGGATACATTGCTTATCTATATTCATAACCCAAGAGCATAATATATGTTACTATTAAAGATATGCCACGCCAGAGACTCAGAGGACAGTGCCTCAGACTTGACCCTGTTACTGTGGTCAGGAGAGACATGCAGAAAAAAATTAAAGCATTGTTAATGCTTCAGGATATTCAAAGGAGACTTCGCTTGCCATAAAAGGACCTTTGAGGCTGAATAAAATGAACACCATCAGCAATATTTTGATGTTTTGAAGCTTATTTCATTCTGAAAACCTACTATGATTCCTGCAGAGTTATGTCTGGAAGAGGTTTATGCTTGTCTTGCTACCTAGCCACTTAATTCTAAGTTCCAAAATCCCTGTATTGTACACAAAAATTATGAGGTCTTATCCCACCTTAGACACTGAATTAAATTACACATTCTGCTAGCTACTATATACAGAAAACTGGGAACACAGTATTATTTGTTGAAAGCAAAACGCCATTTGGGTGCCTCTCTCCCTTTCTCTCTGTCTCTCTCTCTCCCCTCCATCTCTCCCTCTCTTTTCCCTTCTTCCTAAATGTATATAAACACATATCAATTGCTTCAAATATCACAGTTGAAATATATATTCTCTTTCCCTTGCTGATGCAAACAGAGAAATTCAATCAACACAGCACCAAGGGCACTCAGTCCGAAGGAAGGCACAATTTTATGAATTCTTTTACTGTTTCAAAAACCATAATTGAGCCAAATATTCTTTTATCACTAAAGACATAATAAAAAGAACTATTACTTTTCTCTCAGAAGCTTACAATACGGTGGGAAAAACGCACCTACCATTCTAAAGGTATGTGCCCTGGTTCCCGTGGACACAGGCTGATTCTGAAGTTCGTAGGAAGGGCACGGCTATCTTGAGGTCTGAGGATGGTGGATTGCGAGATGAGTTCCTAAGAAGGAGAAATGTGAGCTAAGACTGGAAGGTTATTTTTTAGTCAAAGAAAATGTGGAAGGTTACTCTAAAGAAAACAGAATAAGAAACTGGAACTTTGGGGAACTTGAAATTTTCTGGATAGATGAATTATAGGGAATCAGAGAAAAAAATGAAAAGCCAGAGGTCTGGATTAATCTTAGGTCATTTGAGATAACATGGATGAATTTAGGTGGTGAAAACAGAGGCAAAGAACAGAAGGACAAATATGGCATGTTTTCATTTAGAGGTAGAATCTAAAACAATTAAACTCATAGGAGCAGAGCATGGAATGCTCCTTACAGAGGCAGGGGTGGAAGAAATGGGGAGCTGATGCTCAAAGGGTCTCAGCATAGACCGAGGGAATGTGTGTTTTATTCTGTTCTCTGCTGCAGAGTGTGGTGAATAGGGTCAATGGCAGAGTATTGCACATTTCAAAACTGCTGAGAAAAAGTTTCAGAGTAACGAAGCCATTTTAAATTACAACATCATATGACAACATACTAGAAATTAGGTCATGTGCAACTATTTAAAATTAGCCCAGTGACTTTCATGGTTATTAAGACAGTAATTGTATCTCTTTAGACAGTTTATAAAGTGTGCCCTTAGAGATTTTGTATTTTTATCTTTCTTCTTTTGAAGTATTTCTCCTTGGTTTGAGTGTAAGTTCATTGAATGCAGAGATCAGGACCTCCATATATTTTATTTATTTGTATGTGATGTCTCATATAGAACATGAATATAAATGTCTTAATCACTTCACCTGTAAATCTTATATATTTCCAGATGTGCATTAATGAAAGGGCGTTTTCTCAGGCTGTTTCCTATCCGTGGTATCTGACCTTTTTTGGGTCTAGTCTTCCATTTCCCTCTGTTATGGGTGAATTGTGTCACTCTACAAATTCTCACATTGAACTCCCAACCTCCTGTGCTTCAGAACTGGACCTTTTTGGGATTGTTGAAGAGTGATTGAGGATGTAGTTTACTAAGATAAGAGGGATGAGCCCCTATTCCGTAATGACAGGTGTTTTTGTAAAATTGGGAACTTAGGACACAAGCACATAGAAGGAGAATGTCACGTGAACGTCAAGGCTGAGGCATCACGAGCCAGGGGCTGCCCAAGATCACCAGCACAACTGGCAGCCAGAAGAGGGGCCAGGAACAGCTGCTCCCTGCCGGCGACAGGCAGAGCCAACCCTGTGAACGGCTTGATCTTGAACTTGCAGCCTCCAGAGCTCTGCAACAATGAACTTCTGCCGTTGAAGGCCCCTGATTTGTGGCGCTGGGCTGGGGCAGTGCCACAGACTGAGGTGACTCACTCATCTTTTCTCTATACTGATTTCTTACAGTTTTTTTGTTTGTTTGTTTTGTTTTTAATTTTGACGTTGGTTTTCCAGAATCCATTAAACTCTGTTTCCTTCTGCAGGCTCTTGAGGGTTGCATTAATGGGAAGAAGCCCAAGACTGATTTATTCTCATTTTAGCAGAAATTGCCTATTTGTACTTTGAGCACGTACAGCTTCTCAGAGAGTAAATACACATTCGCTTGCCAGTTCCCAGTGTTTCACACCAAGCTCATTTTAGGGTTGATTTCATTTATTATCAATGAAGCTTTCCTCTTGTACGCTTTTGCTGTAGTTAATAATTTATACCGGTATTAGAAATGCTTATATCCTCTATAACTTGATCTCCGTTAGTTTGTGTTTTTTTTAATAATTTTATTGAATCATAATTATGTACATTGGTGCAATCACAGGGCACGATTCATATACATTCAGAAATATTTTGATCATACTGTTACAGATATCCTTCATGGCATTTCCTTGATCACTATATAAAGAC
>CAUYON010210640.1:0-27094 GCA_963573935.1 Arctocebus calabarensis | reverse complement strand
CTACCCTCCTCGGTCCCGCCCTCCCTCCCTCCTCTGTCCCTCCCTCCCTCCTTTTTCCCTCCCTCCCTCCTCTTTCCCTCCTTCCCTTCTTTCCCTCCTTCCCTTCCCTCCTTCCCTTCCTCCTTGGCTGAGCAGGACACTGGAAGTCACTTACTGGTGCCCTGGAAGCTGAAGAAGGCAGAGGGGGCCTGGTCCTTCTTGCTGTATTTTGGAAGCCAAGGGGAAGTTTTGGAAACAAAATACAATGTCGCAATTCATTGTCTGTTTGAGAGATTCCTCTGATAGTGAGTTATTGGATATCAGGACACGGTGGCAGACTTCTCTTCTTCCTGCCTTCTCTTGATGTTACCAGGTCATTACCTGTGTGTGGCATGCTACATTTTCTCACAGACCCAGGTTTAACTCCCTTGTTATGATTCTTCAGGGAGAAAGAAACTATATTTTCATAAACCTGTATACCCTGAAGGATTCTAATTATTTCAAGAGCTTGAAGAAAAACAAATTTTAAACTTGTTAATGATATGCTTTGTCTTAAATATAAGTAGGAAATATATATAGCATATATGTATATTGAACCTCATCATTTATTTATTTATTTATTTATTTAGAGACAGTCTCACACTGTGGCCCTGGGTAGTGCTGTGGCATCATGGGCTCACAGCAACCTCAAACTCTTGGGCTCAAATGATCTTCCTGCCTCAATCTTTCTATTTTTAGTAGAGATGGGGTCTTGCTCTTGCTTATGCAGGCGTTGAACTCATGAGATCAAGCAGTCCACCCGCCTTGGCTTCCCAGAGTGCTAGGATTACAAGTGTAAGCCACAGTGCACGACCTGAACCTCATCCTTTAAATAGAGGCTTTTTCATGTGAGGTAAGAAATTGCCACTGTCTGTGCCTAGCAGAGCCAGGGTCGGAGTGGCCCCAGAGCCTGGGAGTCACTGTGTGGTTCTGTTTTGGCATTTGTCCAGCTTCTGCCCATGCCCTGTGCTCATACCTTATGCCATAGAAACATGGCAGAGAGCTTGAGGGTCTATCCAGCAACACCAGCTGAGGACGGTCCTTGGGCTCGAGTCATCTGCACTTGGCCTGGGTCCACATGGTTCTATGTTCCAACTCGCATGGACACATACCAAGCCTTGCCTGAGACAGGAACCAGGAAGCTTCAGCTTCCCTGGGCGTTGTATCTTGGTTTCCCAGCAGTTCCTCCAAGCCAGGCAGCTGCGTGACAGACGTGGACCTCCCAAAACTTCTTTCTGGTGTTTGGCCAGATGTCTACTAGGTTCATTACCTGACCTGATGGCTGTGTGGTGTGTGCTGCATGATGACCTCAATACTGTGTCTCACTGTTCAGATTTACCTAATGCTCCCATATCACTGGAACAAGCCAGCAGTTTGAATTTCTTAGTAATTGAGGAATGTTTTTGAAGATCAGTGTTAAGGTATTTTAAAAAACACTCATCTACCAGCACTTTGAAGGTCTATTTAAAATATTTCTAGGCTAGGCATGGTGGCTCACACTTGTAATCCTAGCACTCTGGGAGGCCAGGTGGGTGGATCCCTTGAGCTTAGGAGTTTGAGACCAGCCTATGCAAGAGCGAGACCCCATCTGTACAAAAAATAGAAAAATCAGCTGGGCAATGTGGCGAGTGCCTGTAGTGCCAGCTACTTGGGGGGCTAAGGCAGAGAGATCACTTGAGCCCAGGAGTTTGAGGTTGCTATGAGCAATGATGCCACAACACTCTAGCCTGGGCCACAGAGTAAGACTCTGTTTCAACAAAAAATCAGTATATAGAATGAATAGAACAATTTAGGCCACAAGGAAAATTAACTTATTGCATTACTACATTGTGGGAGTTTTAGGGGCAATTCTTACTTTTTATTTGTAAGGTATTTCAGTGCCCTGAGTTAAATCTTGCTTTTTTTGATCTGAAAAATGTGAGCCAACTGGAAGAATTTGGAGATTCTGGTGTAAGGCATGTGGGCGGGATGTGTGCACTAAGGATTCTGTCTCAGCCACCCCCGTGGGACTTGCTGCAGTTTGGAAGCACCAGGGAAAATTCTGGTGTTCCTTTGCTACTGCAGGAGAGTAGGCAGAAGGCTGTCAAGTTGGGTGGTCAGGAAGTTCTGTTGGCTTATGTTTCCACTTTGCTTTGGGTTGTCTTGCTTCTGTGGTTCCTGGCTGACTGAGTGTAGCCACGTGACTGGCTGGCAGGAGCACACTTGCTCTTGTTTTCAGGGACAACATGCCTCCTGAGAAAGTGAACCCCACAGGTGCCTGCATTGATCATTATGGGGACTCACATGCCTGGAGTCCCCATAAAGAACTGGGCACTAAAATCTATCAGGATATGGTTTGTGACAAAATGAGAAGAGGCCCACAGATATGAGAAGGTTAAGAAAGTGTGAATAGACCCAAAGAGTTGCCTTTGGAGAACGTCTAGAAGATAATGTATTTTAGAAAGTGAAGATGAAGCGCAGATAGTGAGGACCAAGGCAGAGCTAGAGATTGCAAGGACTTCTCTCCTACTGGGGGAGGCATCTCCCCTACTGGGGAGACATCCAGCCTAGTGAGGCTGACAGGAGGAGTGCAGGAGGCAGCAGGGGGGCTTCCTGCATCGCACTGAGTTTGACTGTCACTACTCAGTGGCAGTACCTCTGTGTCGGCCTAGGAGCTCAAGCAGACACAGGAGGACCAGGTCACACACTGCATATGCACCTGCTCCTGATATAGCTACTGTCTTGGGCTTCTGAGCATTCATACCGAGGCCCTGCTTTCTGGTGTCTGTGTCGGCCAATATGAGGACTCACATGGCTGGAGTTCACATAAAGAACTGGGCACTAAAATCTATGTATCTAACATTGGAAGGTTCTAGGCCATGCATTAGAGCTGTGGCCCTTGGGAAATCTTGCCCACAATTTCTGAACCAGCCACAGAGCCCTGAGCAGGCAGCGGTGTACCCAGCATGGTTGCCAGTAACTGGGTTGATTTTAGGATTCCTTTTTTTTGCAGTTTTTGACTGGGACTGGGTTTGAAACTGCCACGTTTGGTATATGGGGCTGGCACCCTACTACTTTGAGCCATAGGTGCTACCCAATTTTAGGATTCTTGGCCTCCTCATACAAATTTTTTGAAAGGAAACTTTAGATAGTGCAGCTCAGCAAATGTTAGCAAAGCTCCCCCAAGCCCCAGGCTCCATGTCTCCCAAATCAGGGAGTGTTCTGGGCCACACCCTTTTACTCACAACTTCAAAGCCAGTTGAACTTGAAATACTCTTAAGATAGAAATTCAACAGTTGAACCCAAGTTTGGGGGGGATTCCAAGTTTACTTCAAAACTTTTTTTTTTTTGAGACAGAGTCGCACTATGTTGCCCTTGGTAGAGTGCTGTGGCTGTGGCATCACTGCTCATAGCAATCTCCAACTCTTGAGCTTAAGAGATTCTCTTGCCTTGGCCTCCCAAGTAGCTGGGACTACAGGCACCCACCACAATGCCCAGCTATTTTTCTGTTGCAGTTGTCATTGTTGTTTAACTGGCCCAGACCAGGTTCGAACCTGCCAGTGTGGGTGTATGTGCCTGGCACCATAACCACTGTGCTATGAGCTCCAAGCCTACCTCAAAACGAGAGGTGTGTTAATGTAAAAAGGGATGGAATTGGGTGAAGTTTTACAGTAGAGTAGACTTGTACGTGTGTTAAGTTCAGAAGATCCAAAGGCCCCACAGAGGTTCTCCTTCCAAGTGAGGCCTGGGCATGGCCCCGGTGCCCAGAGCACTGGCCCTAGTGAACAGAATGAGCTGTGAGATGGGGGGTTGCCCCCTTAGGGTCTCGTGGAGACTTTTGTCTCATTACTCTCTGCATTCACAAAGCAAGTTGGAATTCATAGCAGCCTATTCTGTTTGACCCCCCGCTTGGCTCATTAATTGGCCAGGACTAGGTGTTCCCAAGGTTGGAAAAGTACTGGGTGACTTGGCTCAGGTGCTGAGGGAGCCTGTTAGAAGGCACCCCCCACCCCATTCTGTCCAGGTGTTGAGGGTGCAGAGTCAGCAGGTACTAGCAAGAATGCCATTCCCTGCTATCTGTGTGGGGACAACTCTGCAAATCAAATCTAAGTATGATTTAGTGTCTGAGCCCCCAAGTTGGGGTGTGAGCCAGAGCAGCAGTGGGCCTGCCTCGCATCTCCACCCACCCACCATGGTGCTGTCTTGCTACTGACATTCAAGGGGCAGAGGAAGCTGCAGAGCTGATTGCTAACCATTGATAGTGCACGTCACAGAGACTGATCTTGGTGTTCAACCAGCCCTACCACTGAGGATAAATTCTGCTTGGTTATGGTGAGTCATTCTTTTTAGACATTGTTGGATTCAGTCTGCTTATGTTTTTGGTGGGGTTTTTTTGTTTGTTTTTGTTTATTTTTTTTATTGAGACAGGATCTCTGTTGCCCAAACATGAGTGCAGTGGCCTCATCATAGCTCACTGTAGCCTCAAAATTCTGGGTTCAAGAGATCCTCCTGCCTCAGCCTCCTGAGTAACTGGCGGGCGTGCAGCACCACATCCAGCTAATTTTTCTCTTTTTCATAGAGACAGGGGGTTTCACCCTTGCTAAGGCTAGTTTTAAATTGCTGGCCTGGGGCAATCCTCCCACCTCAGCCTTCCAAAGTGCCAGGATTACAGGAGCTAGGAGCCACTGTGCCCAGCCCATCTGCTTATGTTTCGTTATTTTTTTTTTAACATTTAAATTCGTGAGAGATTTTCCAGCAGTTTTCTTTGTATTTTCTTCTTTTGATCTTGGTGTCAAGGTAGTACAGATCAATTATCCCCCATTTGAAATGCTTAGGTCCAGAAATGTTTTGGATTTCTGATATTTTTAAATTTTTGCATATTATACTCAGCAGCTGACAGTAGTCCTCTTGGCTGGGAATGTAACTTCAGTTGATGTTCTTAGGCTTTAGTACAGGAAGGGATGCTGTGTTTAATGATAAACTCCTGTCCAGACAGCAGCTGAGCTTGTTGCCTATAAGTTCTTCCCACAGAGCAGGGCTGGTGGAAGTGCTGGGTGGATCAGGAAGCCCTCAGCAGGGTCCCGTGTTGGTGGTGGCCTTGGAAATAGCTGACCTCAGGTTCTGTCCATCCTGGACAGTGTTGTCCCTGTGCTGGATTTCTGTCCCCAGGTCCCTCAGCTGTACAAGTTCTGTTCTTGGTCTGTGGATTGTCGGGGAGGGTGTGGTCTGAGGCATCCGGATGGGACTCTGGGCTTCCAGAGCTTTGTCACTGAGCTTTCTTGTAGAAGTGAATGCCAGCTGTTAGGAGGAGTTGTTTCAGTTAGTGAAGTGTGTCTCAGAGCACATGGTGAAATCAGCAGTGAATCTCTTTGTGGTAGACACACTTGTGGTTCTGATGACTGTCATCTGTGTGAGGCTGGGCAGGCATGATTGAGGATGACACCTGCTCTCACTGTGACTTCAGTCTGTGTGGCACTTCAGAGTTTATTAAGTATTCTCCCTGCTGTTCCTTTGATTTTTTTTCAGGTGTTCTCAAATCATTTTGTCCTTAAAGCCTTGAGTGGCAAATTGGTAGTTTTCTTTTACAAAGTAAGAAATGGTCCAAGGAGTTCACATTCCACAGGTCTGGCAGGGACCCACGCCCATCCTCCCTGCTCCACTGCCCACATTCATAAAGTGGGGAAAGATAGTGGGTCTGTTTCTTACTGGGATGGCATTAGATGGGGTGTATGCACAAAGGGCTTAGACCAATACCCGGAACACAGTGACACTTTAGTAAATGCTATGCATTACGGTAGTGCTGCTGGAAGTGTTTTCTAGATCCCTGAATTTAGGGCTTTATGTCTTCACTAGCTGTCACCAGTGGCGTTAGCTCTGAGTCGAGGTGCTCACATCCTGACCACACCTGTGAGGGCCGTGGAGGGCAGCAGGGGCCTCACCTGGATCTTATTAGATAATCTAATTATCTAATTATTACCTGCCCCAGATTCTGAAGTCAGAATCTGTTATAATGAATTCCTAGCAGGTCTTACACATATCAGAGTTGGAAAAGCTCTGCTTATGTGACTCTCCATGTGGCCTTGGCCTCAGTCTTCATATGTTTCATTGTTCTAAGATAAACTTTTGTTTTATTTTTACTTTTTTAAAATCTCAGAATGTGAGGGGATAGATATGTTTTGTTTACATACTTTGTTTTGTACAGATTGAGTCAAAGTTATACACATAAGTGTGCCCTTCACCCAGATAGTGTGCACTGTACCCAATAGGTATGAATTTACCCAGCCCCTCCTCTCACTCTCCCCAGCCTGATTTTCATTGAGATTTATTTCTATATGTGCACTTAAGTTACTTCCAATTAGGTATTGAGAATGTGTGTGTGTTTCTCCAGTCTTGTGATGTTTCACTTAGAAGATTGGTTTCCAGTTCCCTCCAGGTTGACCAAAAAGATACTAGATCTTCATTTTTTATGGCTAAGTAGTAAGTACTCCATAGTATACATAAACCACATTTTATTAATCCATTCAGGTGTTGGAGGGCACTTGTGTTGTTCCCACGTCTTTGTGACTGTGAATTTTATAAGCATTCAAGTGCAGGTGTCCTTTTTGTAAAATGACCTCTTTCCCTTCGGATATATACCACCAGTGAGATTGCTGGATCAAATGGTAGGTCTACTTTAAGTTCTTTGAGGTATCTGCATACAATTTTCCATAAAGGTTGCATTAGTTTGCAGTCCTACCAACAGTGTACAAGAGTTCCTTTTTCTCTGCATCCATGCCAGCATCTGTTGTCTGAGACGTTATAACATAAGCCATTCTCAGTGGAGTTACATGATATCTCATTGTGGTTTTGATTCACATTTCTCTAATGATTAGAGACATTGAACGTTTTTTCATGAGTTTGTTGGCCATTAGTATATCTTCAGTTGAAAAGTTTCTCTTCTTATCTTTTACCCACTTTTTAATGGAGTCATTTGGTTGTTTCTTGCTGATTTGCTTCAGTTCTTTGTAGTTTCTGGTTGTCAGTCCTTTATCAGATGTATGGCTTGTGAATATTTTCTGCCATTTTGTGCTTTTTTGATTGTGTCTTTGGCTATGCAGAAGCTTTTTAATTTGGGGTCCCATTTATTTATTTTAGCTGTGGCTATGATTGCTTAGAGCAGTGGTTCTCAACCTTCCAAATGCCGTGACCCTTTAATACAGTTCCGACCCACAGGTTGAGAACCACTGTCTTAGAGATATTGCTTAGGCAAAAAATTTGTCTTTATATTTCAACATCTTCCGAATCAGCATATATAATGTGTTATAGTTGATGATGTAGCTTAGTTTTATTGACAGCATTCTTTTTCTTTAATGGAACATCAAATACTAGAACCCTTTCTAGTAATGATTTTCTATGAGAAGTAGATCATTTAATGATAGAAAATGTCCACCCATAAGGTAAATACTGAATAGTCACAATAGTGAGCAACAAAGCCTTATTGAAAAGAGAAATAACTGATGATGTATTATTTTAGAGATAGCATCCCCATTAACAAATGTAAATAACACCAACAACATACTAAGAAAAAACCCAAAAGCCCTGTGAAGCTCTGTATTGGTGTTCTGACTACTCTAAATACCCCATGATGACAGTGCTGTCACTGTAGCACCTCACTGCCACCAGCACGTGCCCAGGCAGTGAACACCCGCGATAGATTTCAGCCCCAGTTTGAAGCTGGGAGTTCACAGGCAGGGGAGAGGGCTCTGAAATGAAGGATGGGAGGGCAGAAGGAGCCCCCAGAGAAAAGGCAAAGGAATCTGGAGGTGACAGGTGACAGTGTGTGGCCCGTTGTCCTGAAGGAGCCACAGCCATCCCTGCCTTCTGCTGCAGGTGGGAGCCAGGAGTGAGGATCCTGGGGGTTTGGGGACGTGAGCCCCTAGGGAAGTGTCGGGGTGGGGGAGGCACAGGGCTTGTGCTGTGCTGCTCTTGTTTTGGAGTGGGGACTTCTACTCTTTAATCTTAGCCAAAAGGCCAAGAAGCAATAGGGGATTTATACTCTTTGGTTCAGACCTCTTTGTAGCAAATTATATTCCCAGAGGACCCATCAATTAAGGTGTCACTGCCCTTTATGATGGCAGTGAACTTAGTCACTTTCATACAAAAGGATGGGTTCTTTTTGTTGTGTTTAAGGTCAAGACTTTCCCTTTCTTTCAAACTCTGCCACACTGTAGTTTTTCCTCCTGAGGCCATTGTCCCACTCATAGCTGCATTATCACTGGGCTGAAAGAGCTCTTTTCCTCCCATTTTTTTGGTTTGTTTTTACTTTAAAATGCTACTATTTAGAAAATGCAAAGGAAAAAGAAATACTAGCTTTGTTTAGCTTACCCTTAAGTGCTTTAATTCTTCTGTGTTCCTATCTCTTATAAACTGGTTGCTCAAATTTTTATTCAGCTTAATGACCTTGTTATTTTTTTAATCTAATTTTTTTGATCTAATCTATTAGAGGCTATTTCAAAGTAGTTTCAGGTTTTCTGCCCTGATGATGGCTCAGTGAGACCCTTTGCACACAATGTCTTCTGGAATCCTTCCATGGAGTAAGTCCCAGCAGTGGGGACTTGGTAGACATTTTAACAATTTACGACTTGATAGACAGAGCCAAGATGCCTCCCAGAGGTAAGACTGCATCTCCAGCACCCATGGCGTGGGTGGGTTTGTTTCCCAGCAGCCAGACTGGTGTGGGCCACCTGGCGTTCCTCGCCTTCTTCCCCTGAGCTGACTTATGTTGTTTTCTCAGAAGGCTCCTGACAGGTTGGGTATTTTATGGGCTTGATTCAGTGTCCTGTTGCATCACTTCAATGTGGTGTTCAATCATCTCAGCTAGAGTCAGTAAAATCCTCTCGAGTCATTCTGTAGGAATGTGTCGGGCTTCCAAGAAAGCCAGTAATGATGGCAGCATGCCGAGCAACCCAACCACAAACCTGCGAGGAATAGTGTGGGCAGCACTTAGCAGTCTTTTATTTCTCCTCATTAAGATCTAACATCGGCCTCACTTACTCCCTGGAAGGTGGTGTGCATGGGGACTGTGGGGTCAGAGCTTTCTCACCTTGCTTTAGAGCCAGTCTCATGTTGCAGGTGGGAGAAGCAGGGCACAGTGCTGAGTATAGAAAAGAAAAACGTGTGCACAGCAGCTACAAATGGAGGGAACTCCGGGTACCAGTTAGTGCCTCAGGAGAAACTCGGGCATTATTTTGCTGGTTCTCAACTTAAACTTGTGTGTCCTGCCAGCTGTCTCTCCTGTATGACCCTGACCCCTGTGTACCATTGGCAAGGACTCCAGGTTTGAATGTTTCTCAAATAGACCGTCCAGTACCTCCAGCTCCTGCTTGAGGCATTTCATCACCAGCGGTTCTTGTCTAGGCCATCCTTGAACATGTCTGGAGATGAAGAAATCACTCAAGTGTAACTTTGTTCCACCCTTGCTGTGACTGAACAGTGAGGTGGACTTGCTGTCTGCCATCCAGAGGCCAAAGCACTGGCCTCTGACCTGGGTGATATGAGACAAGGCCAGTGCTTTCTTCAGGTTGCCCTGGCAGGATGGAAGAGGGCCCTCTGCCACTCACTGCTGCATTTGGTTATCCAGCTCTTACAACATGGAACCTCTTCTGCCTCCTAACTCGTCATATTTCTGTTTCTCAGTGAAGACGATGGATAGCTCTGCTTGAGGAGAAAAAGTACTTGCATAGACCTGTCCAGATTCCTGAGTGGCAGATCTGTGTTCCTGGTGGTGACAGTGTATTTACTAAAGAAAAAAGTGAAATTTCAGCACTAATGTGCTGTGAAAAGTACAACAAAATAAAATAGAATAAGATCAAAACCTGGAAATTTTAAAAAGAAAAGAAAAATGAGGAATGCCGATGAAAACAGAAACATACCCTTCATTTTTTTATTCATGTTTTTTGTAAGAACTGGATGATTAGAAGGAAAGATTATTCTGTGTGGCTGGTGGTCAGTAAAAGGAATAGTCACAGGGGACTTCACATCCAATATCACGTGCCTTGACCAGGCAGGACCCCACCTGCCTTCCCTACCTTCCAAGTCTGACCAAAGGACAGGAGCAATGATCAGGGCACCCTGTGACCTGGCGCTGCTATTCATCACTGGACATGTCATTTCTCGCTTCTCCCTACCCTACAAGCAAACAAAAGATCCAGATCCAAGATACCTGAGGTATCTAGCCTGGAGAAGGTCAGCTTTCTGGGCAGGGAACCCATTCAGCCACTAACAGAATCAGTCTGGCTGGGAAGTTGTGTTGTAAGGCCTTAAATGAAGAACTGAGGTTTCCCTGAGGAAGGAGAAATTCCACCTGTGACTGCAGGGTTGGCTCCTGCCAAAGCTGCCTGCTCTTCTGCAGGCCTATCCTGTGGACTGTAGACTTGCCAGTCCCACAAGCACACAGGATAGTTCCTTGAAATGAGTGTGTGTGTCCTGTCAGCTCTCTCTCTGGTACGACCGTGACCCCTACACCCTCACACCTTCAATGACACCTAAGTTGTATCATGGTAGTCAAATGCTTCATGCATGAGCCTTGAGGCTGCTCCCAGCCCGGCACTGACCCCCAGCATACCGGGTGCGCAGTCTCTGCCCAGGCCACATGCACATGCTAGTTGTCTGTGGTAAGTCTCAGGTTTTAACTAAGAAAGTAGAAGCAAGAAATTTCCCAGAAAAGGAGTCTTCAACACTTCTGGAGGCTCTCCTCGCCCAGTGATGTTTTGGGGCAGGAACTTCCAGTGTTGTTAGTGTTCATTGCTCTGTATGAGTTTTTAAGACTTTTAACCACGTGGGGCTCTACTTTGTTTGTGTGACTTGAGATTTTTACCACAAAATGGAGGAGGTAGTGAGAGCTACAGTGACAAATATTACCTGACCCATGGAAGTACGTCTGGTGTAGGGTTCCAAACTCTAGACAGGTGTGGGGCATCCCACCTTTTCCAAGGACGGATTTGTCAGTTCAGCATTTCTGAGCACTGTGTCTGCCTGTCCTGCCTGCTGATTATTTATTGTCATTGTTATGATAATATCAGGTTACAGATGTCACTGGGCTTTGAGTGGGATTGAGCTCAATGGCAAAATTAGGCAACTTGAGCTCCAAAATATCCTGAATGGGAAACCTCTAGCTCTCTGCTGTGTGCAGCTGGGAGAAATGATGCCTTAGAAACCGCCATGAAATCCTGGTCTGTGAGCCTCACAGCTGAGTGATCTGTGGTCCTTTCTTTCTCTAGATTGAACTTTTTGGTAAAAACTCAAGCCTTGGGAAATGTCCTTCAGAAATTGAAAACATATCAGAAAGGAGGAATGAGGAAAGGAAGTCAAAAACTTTCTTCCTTTTTCTAACTTGTTCTCCTGGTGAATGGTAACTAATAAAAGTCAAGAGGCATTGCCTGGCTGAACTGGGACACGGAAGACAGTGCGTGGGTTTGGAGGGAGTGTGTCTCCCCGCACGCATGTTGGGGGGCAGTGAGGAGACCCCCACTGAGGCATCAGCTGAGTGCTGTTAGCTCTGTGCTTGCAAATCAAAAATTAGACACTCTTGGGTGGCTTGCCTTTTGGGAATTTTAAAAACCTAAAAAGGTTCTTTAAAAATCAGCTCTTAAAATATTAAACACAATTCTAGGAGAAAAGGGCTAAGCCAAGTTGTGCTGGCTTCCACATCTGTACCCTTCACAGTTTGCTAAAATGGAAACTTTGGGTTGTTGGAATGTTGACCTGGAAACCAAGGATGGGGGAGTGTCCGTGGGGCTGCCCCAGCTACCAGGCTTTCTCAGCATTCTGGACCCCGTAGGGTGCAGGAACACCGCAGCCATGGCCTTTAGGCGGCCTAGAGTGATAGCCAGGGCCCTTCCTGCCCCAGGAGCTCACTGCACAGGGAGAGGAAGGCAGGATGCCTGTGGGCAAATGTCAGCTTCTCGGGGGTTCTGGCTATCACTGAGGCTTCTGTAGATGATTTCCTCCACAGCGGCGCATCGTCCTGTATAGTTTACCATCAGAAGTGAAAGGAGCACGTGAGTGGGCTGAACAAGTTAATTTGCTGTCCTGAGCAGTCCAGATGAACACATGGTAGGAGGAGGATGTTATAGCATTTTATCTTATTATACCATTGCGCCCTACCAGATTAGCAGGATTTTGTAAGCCTGAAGATGCTAAGTGTTGGAGAGTAGGTGGGATGACAGGAACTCTTCCACACAGTGCTGGAGGCAGGGGACCCAGTCCCGCCTTGGAGCGCAGCTCAGCATTGTCTGACGAGGTAACATAGCCAGGTCCACGGGCCACCTGCGAGTGTGTCCACGCTGCCCTGCCTACAGGAGCCTGCAGCTAGACACTGCCTGAATGTTAATGAACAGTAGGATGGATAAGCAGACTAATTTTCATACATCTAGGAGATGGAGAAACTACAGCTACACACCATGAATCTGAAAAACAGGATGTCCAGAGAGGGAGGCAGGTCACACGAGAAGGAGCACAGTGCGACTCCATTTACCAGGAGATCAGAACTGGGCAAAAGGAAACTGTTGCCGAGGAACGTAAACATGGACACCCAGCCTTACACGTGAAGAAGCAGCCACCCAGAAGGCAGGATGTCTGTCAGGAAGGAGGGCAGAGGCTGGGTGGGGAAGGCCAGTGCATGGTGGGGGGTTGCTTTAGAATCATCCTCTAAACTGTGCTATGGCTGTGCATGGCTTCATCTGATTCTCTCTCACGTGCAGCCAAAACTAAGTGGAAGTGGTTCTTTCAGAGGGAGTTGCTTGGGCATGCTACATTGTACCTGCCCATGTGGCCAAATGGCTCCATCTACTTCTTGGTTATTGGGCTCTGTCCTCGGTACTCACCTTACCATGGAGCTTTCTGCAGGTGAACTCAGGTGACTGAACCACAATATACACTAGAGACCACAGTGGGGGTGTAACCCCCTTTCTGCTCAGCTTCTTGGGTGACCCTTTTGGCAGTGGCCTTTGGGGACCTATAAGTGGGATGCCCCACAGGTGACAGCACAGCAGGGGCTGACCACAAGCCAGGGGCTCCTCCCTGCATAGCACATGGCCTCCCCTAGGCTGGCAGCCGTTCTAGGGAAAGGCAGAGCTTCACCCTCAGCCCAGTGGAAGGAGACGTGTGTGGCAGGCTGCCTGCCCAGGCTGGTGGCTGGCAGCAGGAGCAGGGGAACTGAGCCACCAGGACTGCCAATGGTGGTTAGGGGCCACTTGTGGATGGCAGGCCTGGCCGGGTGGGAGCTTCTCTGTCCCCACAGTGAAACAGTCTGTGAGACAGTGCTAAGGAGATGGACCTGTAGTGGCAGATCCCTGGGGAACACTGCCCGTCTGACCTGTACAAAGGCTATGAGAGAACCTGACAGCTTTCCTCA
Source organism: Arctocebus calabarensis (assembly GCA_963573935.1). Taxonomy (NCBI): domain Eukaryota; kingdom Metazoa; phylum Chordata; class Mammalia; order Primates; family Lorisidae; genus Arctocebus; species Arctocebus calabarensis. The sequence goes on along the minus strand of CAUYON010210640.1, from coordinate 13,704 downwards.
GGTCTGCCCTCCTGCCGGTGAAAATACCCTCTGGAGAGATTAAACCAGCACTGAACTCCTGTTTCATCCCCAAATCGATGCAAGGCCAAGTAACATGGGTGCCGACTGCACATCTAACCTCAACACAGGATTTGCCTCTCGCTTTACAATTCATGTTTGCAGAAGATTTTAGGGCCCCACCCTAGCAAACCAACCCATGAGTCTAAGCTGCATTTCAAATGTCACTTTCTACAAACTCACTAAAAGCTGAGTGAGGCGTGACTCACATTAGAGGAAGCCTAGAGAGCACCCTCCTGCTTCTGTGATGGCGCTAATCTCATCCCCGCATCCAGAAAGCCCCCTACCTTGTCCCTCTTGTGCTGCTTCCTCTCTGCATCCCTGCAGGGGTTGGTGGTCCTCAGGCTGTAGGAGGAGCTGATGTCACACCTGATGGTTGCAGGGAGGGAAAAAGTGAATTGTTTGGCCATTTCACAAAACAGTTTCCCGGGTCCCCTTTATATATTCTAGTTTTGTCATGTGAAAGTTAATCAGAATACTCTTACAGGTTGTATATCCCAAATTCAAAATCCAGAATGCTCCAAAATATGAAACTTTTTGAGTGCCAATGTGAGATAGTGGCACCTTTAATTTCTGATGGTTCAGGATATAGAAACTGTGTTTCGTGTGCAAAATTGAAAATATTGTATAAAATATGTTCAAGCTCTGTGTGCAAGGTGTATATGAAACAAATCAATTTCATGTTTAGACTTGGATTTCATCCCCACGGTATCTCATTATGTATGTGCAGATATTCTCAAATCTGAGAAATGTCTGAACTCAGTTCTAGTTTCACGCATTGCAGGTAAGGGATATTTAACCTGTTTAGTGCTTTGGAGAGTATTTTGGGATCCTGGTCTGAAGGAGTTGGAATTGAAGTTATAGTAACAAAATCATCTTTGCAGAGAAACTCATCTCTGTGCCCCCATCTTCTCCATGTAGGAAGGAGTAGTGTCTCCTGTCGACCTTGACCTGGTCATGTCAGAAGGGTTGGGCATGCGATATGCGTTCATCGGCCCCCTGGAGACAATGCATCTCAACGCAGAAGGTATGCTAAGGAGCTGAGATGGGAGTTCTGTGCTATTTAGTGTTCCTGTGGGTCTTGAAGGTAGTCAAATTTGCCTTTGCTTTCTTATTTGAACAGAGACAGCAGCATCTGTAGGAGATGATGGTTAGTCTGGTAACTCACAGATGCAGCTGGGACACACAGCTCTGTATGTAGGTGTAAATCCACGCTTAATTCATGCACCTCAGGGTTCCGTGTACTCAGAGGGCTCAGGTGACAGCTCAAAAGAAGAGAGGCAGCGCTATTATAGAGACTCCATGGCATGTCATCCAGCCTTGCAGAAGGGAAAGTTGTATTTTCCTAAGGAAGACAAGGAAATTATTTATAGAGGCAGGAAGAAAAGATAGGTGTGGGGGCTGACCTAACCCCAGGAACCTCTGCTGCATTTATCTTCTGGCCTAAATATGAGCAGCTTCTAAGTGCAATTGGCTGAGCCCCAGTTTTCCCTTCCCTTTCCAGAAGCCCAGGGAACCTTGAAGAAAGTGATTCCATAGGCAGGGAACTAGGATGGGACAGGCCAGAAGTCTGCCCAGAAGCCGACCCCAGAAGGCCTGGGGGGAGTAGGTCTGATCCAGAATATGGACAACTTGAGGATGAGAGGCTTCCAAGAATGAAATTCCATCAACTAGATTTTAAGCAATCAAAAAAGAACTGCATTTGAAAAACAACCAATGAAACCTATATCGTAAGATACATTTTTAAAGCTATGTATAAAAATCTAGAAATATGTCCCCTATATGTTATTACCCAGATGTCTCTTGGCCTTGAATAAGTAACTTCTGTTATCTTTTTTTGCTCTTCTGTGTTATCATAAACTTCTACAATTATGTAAATTAGTAATCCTAACCTGGAAACACGTAGAAGGAGAAAGAATATGGTGTGCTGCTCCATGGTCCACATTTAACAAAGAATATTGAGAAACTTGGACTTATCCAGGAAAAGGTGACCAGAGGTGCGTGTGTGCACCTACCTGTCTGTCTGCGTCTTTTGTGAGCGTGGAACTGGAGCAAGAAACCTGGCTGGCAGGCAGATGGACTTGGGCTCAGTACCAGGCAGAGGGGACTTTCTAGTAACTGGACTGATGTCCAGAGAGAGGGCTGCCCTGTGCAGCCTGCTTACCTGCCTGTGGGATAGATAGATGTTGAGAGGAAACTCCTACAGTGAGAGAGGTATTGGTCAACCTCTTGTGGGTTGACTTCAGTTCTATAATTCTACACCATCAACAGTAAATGAAATATACTTCCCAGTGAATAATTCAGGACATTTTGCTAGGCATGTTCCCGCACACAGGAAGTGCACATGTGACTTCCCGAGTGGACTGGCCATGTGTGCCCTACAGATGCCTCCCACTCACCGCTGTGAGTCACCTGAAGGAGGGAGGAATGGGGAACTTTCCCCCAGCGCCAGCAAGGATGACCACTGAACGGAGGAAGACCATGTTGACAAGGGGCCCTCACACAAGTGAAATGAGTTTGTTTTTTTTTGAGACAGAGCCTCAAGCTGTCACCCTGGTAGAGTGCCGTGACATCACAGCTCACAGCAATCTCCAATTCCTGGGCTCAAGCGAGTTTCCTGCCTCCACCTCCCAAGTAGCTGGGACTACAGGCGCCTGCCACAACACCTGGCCATTTTTTGGTTGCAGCCGTCATTGTGGTTTGGCGGCCCCAGGCTGGATTCGAACCTGCCAGCTCAGGTGTACGTGGGTGGCACCTTAGTCTGTTGAGCCACAGGCACCGAGCCATGAAATGAGTTTTGAAGTGTCATTACATAAAGCCTTGGATAATTCCAATTTTTTTAAACCAGAGCCTTACAAGTGGTGAGGATATTTAGGCATTTGAAATGTATACAGATTCTGCCTGTTAACCACCAAATTTTTCTCCTTTTTTTTTTCCCTTGAGAAAAATAAGATAATTAAGGTATTGTAAGAAATTGATAGGGAGAGAACTGAGACCAGCTTTGACTTTCAAACAAATAGAAACAGAAGCCAATGAAACCAGAAACTCAAGAATCAAGTGAGGTAGCCGGCAGGATGGGGGCCCATAATAGTTTCAAACACAGCAGATATGATAAGAAAACCTAATTGGCTTAATATGATCGTGCTGGACGGATGTAGTTTTCCACTTCAGAGCATTCCAAAGACCAGAGCTAGACAGCTACGAGATCTGGCTCAGAACCATGGAAACGTTCATTATTCCCCACAGTGTCACCCAGAATAGATCAAGATTGGAGTTGAGAGAATTTTTCTTTTTTCTGATACTGTTTACATAAAGCCAGCATCTCAGGTGAAGGGTGGTTAGTAGTCTTAAAAACTATCATTTATCTAGAACTATCATTTATCTAGTTCAAATATTTTAGAATTTTTTTTCAATCTATTAAAATAGTTCCTAGGAAGCAGGAGGCCAGCATGGTTGCTTTGCCTTTTGGCTACTTTTTATTTATTTATTTATTTATTGCATTTCTACCGAGCCTGGATTTGAACCCACCACCTTCGGTATATGGAGCCAGCACCCTATTCGATGAGCCACTGGTGCTGGCCCGTGGAGCGAGTCGACTAGGCCCCTTCAGTGCACCTCAGTTTCCCCCTCTGTGAAATGGAGACACAGTAGTGACTACCTCACAGGGGTGGTGTGAGAATTGAACCACATGAAAGCACTTAGCTGGAGGGCTGGAACTTATTTAGTCCTTAATAAACGTTGTCTTCATATAGTTTTGTTGGTTTAGCTTACGACTTTTCTAGATTTTTTTTTTTATTATCCCCAAAAGATTCATAAGTGCATGAGAGAGGAACACAGGATGAATACAGATGAGGGTATTTTTTCTGTGGAGGAGAGGAACCCCCAGAGCTGAGTACCTGGAGCTTCACTGCCTGGTTTGTGTCTTGGCTCAGCTTTAGTCTGGCAGGTGGGCAGTGGGAACTGCTTCATCTCATCCCTGGGGGCTGTGTGGGCCCCTCCTGTGTTTTGTTCCTTGAAATGAGGATATCTCAGAATCTGGAGGCCTTGGAAATCACCTCCAAGGGAAAAGGATATTTATTTACCATTTTACCTCACAAATTTCCTCTGACGTATAGACACTTGTCTTTTTTTAATAGAGGTTCCTATACCTGGTGTTGGTTCCTTTGTGGGCAGCTGTTGTTTGTAGTGGAAACAGCTGGGCTGACGGGGCTGAGATGTGTCCTGTTAGGGACCCCAGACGAGTCCCCCTTCAGGTAGGAATTCGGTTCTGAGAGCTTAGATAATGCTCCCTTGAGGTCTTTTCATCTTCCTTAATGAGGTCTGGGAAACCCTGTCTCTCAAATGTGGGCGAATTAGGAGTTGTAGGCTCATAAGCTGTGTGCAAACCAGGTTCCTCCAGTGTGGGCAGCAATTAGGATTCTCCTGAACCTCCAGAGGGTCTCCCGGCAGTTGTGTCCCCCTGCCAGGTCAAGACTATCCCAGGTCCCTACTCCACAAATGGGAACTTGAAGGTATCCAGCCTTCAGGTAGGACCTCAGGTAGGCTGAGGCTAAGGAAACACAGTGCCTCGTCCTTGGGGCTCACAGCTGAAGAATCCCATGCTAGGAAGCAGCAAGATAAACCAAATCTAATCTCATGGGAATCAATTCTTTTATCCATTTTTTTCTTTTTCTACATAAGAATCCCTTAAGAAATTATGTTCTTTGTCTTATAAAAAGCTAGATTCTACCAGGGTGCTTGGAGGAACAGGGCTTGAGGGGGGCGTGAAAGCATAGAGGGAAAATATGGGGAGGCCAGGTTGGAATAGATAGGGGAAACAGGCATGCTGTGTTTTTCCATTTCTGTCTAAATTCGTATGTAGGAGTAATTCCCACTCAGTTCACCTCTCCTGGTATAGAAAAGCCAAAATTATTGTTGAAAATGATACCTCTCTAAATGGAAAGGGAGGTGTTGCAAATAAATCACAGTCATAAACTTACTGGGACTTGGTTGTAAATAATAAGGCAGATTCAGATCCTGGGTCCACACCACTATGCACTCCCTATGTTTGGAGCACCTGGAGGCCACACATGTGTCACCATGAACAGGTGGTGTGGCCTGTCATCCTCACCTCACCACAGACAGAAGGGCTTTTCTTCCCAAGAGCCCAAAGTGTATGTTAACATAAGAAATTTTTGTTTTGTTCTTTGAGATGGGTCTTGCTGTTTTGCTCCTGGGCTCAAGCAATCCTCCTGCCTCAGCCTCCCAAGTAGCTGGGGCTAAAGGTGCATGCCACCATGCCCACTGTTAAGATAGAAATTTTAATTGGTTTCCTGAACAATTTAGGAGAGATTATGAATTGTACTGCAAAGAGTTCTGCCACATTGTGTTCTGTTTTGTTAAATGTTCCTTATACAACTTTACAAATTTGATAAAAGGCATTAAGGAAAGAAAGTTCCAGAGAGCCCCTCTGAGAGTTGAACGATTTCACAGAAGAGTGAAAGGTGAACACTTGTTTGAGAATGCAAAGTAATCCAGAGGGAAGTGTGTGGCATGGATGGAATTTGTGGCCTGTAGCTGCTGCTCAGGTGGTGGGGAGGGGATTGAGAGGAATCCTCAGGGGGTCTCAGGAGAGCTGTCACTTTTCCACAGGTGGGGGGGGGATAAAGCAAAAGTGGACAAGCAGCTGGGGAAACTTGCCCACTTTCTAGTCAACTTAATTCTGTGTCTCTGTCCCCTACCCTAATAGGAATAGACTGTATTTGCGTCTAGATTTGTCACTCTTAGTTTGAATAAACAAATAGAAAATGTGAAGTAAACAATTTCTGAAGAGAAACCAACGTATGGCTGTTCTCTTCTCCAGAATTGCTGAGCCATCTGGGATCAGGAGCCAGCGCTGGAGCATTTAGGGAGCCTTAGCAATTCTGCGTTGCTAAATTAACGTTTTCTAAATGAAACCTCTTCTTTTAAAAAGAGAGTATTGACCAGTTGTCACACAACTTGGTATGTTTGAATTTTTTTTTACTCTTCAAAATAATTTCTCAGGGAATTTTTGCACACAGAGAAAAGGAGGAGAATTGTTTGAAACAAAATTGAAACCCAGTTAATTTAGGTTTTAACATCTGTGTCGGTCAATCAAAACCAAGTCCAAAAGATATTTGTCTTTTTCCTTTCCTTTCCTTTTGTTTTTTGAGAACATGCAGCAGAGATTGTTTTTATTTTAGGTTAATCATACACAGCTTTTGTGGGATAGGGGAGAACCATGCTCCAGATCTCGACAAAGTCTGCAGTTTCATTTGTTTCCTGGTTACTGTTTGAGGCCGACCCACCCACTGCTGAGTCTTTCTAATTGTGAAACATGTTGGGAATGGACCAAAGGCAGGTGGCAGGCCTCTCTGGGCTTTATCCTGGAGGAAAAGGATGTAGTTAACCTGAGCCCAGTGCAAAACCCTCTGAATAAATTTTAATTTGGAGTTATGGGATATTCTTGCTGATATTGTGGATTCTTGTTTTCTTACAATTTCAGGTATGTTAAGCTACTGTGACAGATACAGCGAAGGCATGAAACGTGTCCTAAACACTTTTGGACCCATACCAGAGTTTTCTAGGGCCACAGCTGAGCTGGTTAACCAGGTATGAGACCCCTGCAGAGAAGCATGCAGGCACAGGCCTGCCATCAGTGGTGGGCTTTCACCTATAGCCAGAATCTCGGCCCTTAAAATTGACGATTCTACCCTCCTAACCTTGTCTGTGCGTGGTTCCACCATGTCACCAGAACATCTTAAGAGCACTATGACCAGTGAACCAGTAATGCATCCTGACTTACCTCCTGGAGACTTGAGGTCTCTAAAGGTTTGGAAGAAAGCCTATGATAATTGAGGATTTAGTCCCTTGGATCTTTGACAGCAATGTATGGGCTGTGTGCCGAAATAGGAACATCTTCATGCTGCTTTGTCTCCTCTTGCTCCTCCCAGGCCCTGTGCGGGAAGGTTCCTGATGACCCAGAGCACTTAGCTGCCAGAAGGCAGTGGAGGGACGAGTGCCTCATGCGACTCTCCAAGATGAAGAGGCAGATGCAGCCCCAGTGAATGTCTCGTAATGTGACTGCCACTCTTCTTGTCAGAAGTCCTATGTGGGGAAATTAGGAGCACTTACTCAGATCTCCTGACAGATTCGGAGATGCTGGGCTGGGCCAGGTGGTCTCAGTTACTTTGGATCTTAGCCCGGGGCTTGGATGTTGCAGCAGCACTTGGGTTCTGAGAGTCATGGATTTCCTGCCACCTGGCAAATAGTTTGACGATTGTCACCTTTTATGTTCAGCATGATGACATGTGGCTATATTTTATAGCCAGTGATTGTAGTTTCATTTGAACCTGTGGCAGAATATCTCCATAATTATTTTCTGATCCCTTTCTGAGTCCTCTCTGGCCCTGCATTTATGAGGCAACTACTTTGATTTTGCTAGTGATTATTCTGAATAAAGCTTATAATCCCATAGAGACGTTCTCATTCTTCTGCTTCTTTCTGAGAAAGTCTGTCAATCATGATGGCTGGTGTATTTCAGAGTCACTTTGCTCTGGGTCCTTTGTCATTCAGCTAAAATCCAGCAGTTTGGGACCAATGTTTCCCGGAATAGGAGCCGCAGTGCCTTGTGGCTCTGTGGTCAGATGGTGTGTGGGAAACGCCATCAACTCTTTCGACACTGCCACATCTGTAGCAAAGCAAAAGAGCCAAAGTTCTACAGGAAAGGTGCTATTGAGTCTGACATTCCATCTGCTTTCTTTGGCGTGAGGCCTTTTTCTAACCACTCTGGAAGTAACAGCGCATGTACCCTCATCTGTGTGGCCACACAAATCACAGTGGCTTTGATCACCCAATGCCAGAGGAGGCTCCCCTGACAGCTGCCAGTCTTTTAGGTGACAGCTCCACCCAGTAGGGAGATGCCTTAGGGCCAGGGCTGTTGTGTTGGAAGCAGAATCCCTGTTGAGCCACGTGGAGGTGGTAGTCTTGTCTGACCTGGGCACAGACATATCACATTCATTGTCACAGCACGATGAGGGGCTGTCACATGCCAACCGTTGCACATGTAGCTTCTGCCTTTTAGAAAGTCATGGGAAGACCACACAAGCATCACACAGGACTGGTGCTCCAGAGGAGTCCTGTATGCAGGAAAGCATGGCCAGCTCCTCCTGAGTATACCCCAGAAGGCCTCCAGGAGGTGGCCAGTGAGGAGCTTGGGAACAGGCAGAGGAAGCCAGACCCTCCTGGCAGAGGCTGAGCAGGGAAAGGGGCTGGGTGTGCTGAAAGGGGGGCTGCCCACCAAGGTGGAGAGGGGCTCTGGTGAGGAGGCCAAGGGGAACACAGTGATGGTTAGCTCTTCAGAGCTAGAACAGCGGGGAGTGGCCCAAACCGATCAGGACCTCGGCTCATTCCGACAGCAGAAGGGGCCACCTGGAGGCAGAGTGTTGCACCCAGAAGAGGATGGGTGTCAGTCAACCCAGCCCATCCTGGGGGAGAACTGATAGTCCTCCTAAGGACCAGAGAGAAAGGTGATGCCCCATCAGGGCCAGACAGTGACACAGCAACACTGATGTCATTTTTAAGATAAGGACATTGGAGAAGGAGCAGGAATGTTAGGCCCCAGATAGGCAAACCTCACCAAAAAGATGATGTGGCTGACATGGAGGTTTTCTGCCCGGAAAAGGATCCTTCTCTGCAGCCGATTATACTTCAGACTCCTAAGACTCTGGTGACTGAAACCCCATCCCTCCTGTGTGACCGGAGTTTCTTCTCAGCAGTGGGGGGCCGTGCTCATCCCCAAAGTTGGTTCCCTTGCCACATGTGCAGGTGTTGCACCTGCTGGGCTCCCCCGGTGAGCCGCAGGGCACCCACGGTGGCATCCTGTGCCTGCACACAGGGTGATGTGGCATGGCTTAGAGCACATCCTTTCACGTGTCTGAGTTCTGTCTTCTTGTGGGTACTGTCAAGTCTTAATATTTAGTGTGGACACAGGCTACAGAGGAAGTGTGTGGTGGCCTTGCTGGCAGCAGGCCTGACACACGGTGGGGAAGGGCCAGCAGGAGCAAGGCTACGAGGCAGCCCCACGTCAGGGCCAGGACAGGGAGGCTGCTCATGCTGGAGAGCAGCAGAGAGCAATTTGGGGCCTGGACCCCACTTCAGGAGGACAGTTCTGGAAGCCTTGAGGTGGAGTAGAGGGGCAGCTGGGTCCATGAGCCTAACCCCATTCAAACCAGGTGACCGGGGCCTTTGGAGAGAAATGGGGAGACTCAAACAGAAGCTTCAGCCTGTGAGGTGCTCCCCACCTCTCCATGCATCTTGGAACAGAACTGGTGGCCTTGGGGCCTGGGTGCTGTGACAACAGCAGCTATGAGGAATGATATGAGAGAAGGTGGCGATGTCCCAGTAAAACTTGTGCATGCACAAGGAAATTTGAAGTTTGTAGAGTTTGCATATATCATGAAACGTAAAAAGAAATTCTCTCTCCCTCCCCAACCATTTCAATGCAAAGCTACTCTTAGCTGAAGGGTGAGTGGGATGCTGCAGTTGTCCAGGCCAGGTGCTGGAGGGTGCAAAAGGGATAGAGGTGACGGGACTTGCTGATGGCTCTAGTAAAGGGTGAGAGGGAGGGAGAGCAAAGGGCCTCGTGATACTTTTCGCCATCCATGTCACAGGTCAGACCAGATTTGTGTGTTGCCAGTGACTCAGCATTTGAAGTGGGCCAAGGTTTAAACTGCTGCTCCGAGCTTTGTGACAAAAATGGAACTTACAGCTTATGGGAGGGCGACCACCAAGGGTGGGCCCAGGGACATGCTGGGGCTGGTTGTGGCTGGAGAGACTGATGCTCTCAGGCGGTCCTGTGACCTCAGCTCTAAATTGCCTGGCCCAGGCCTCATCAGATGCCCATGAACTCTGAGGAAAGGACGCTTCTGAGCACAGGAGCAGGTGCCTCCCCTTTCAAAGAGTGTGGTGCTGCCACATGAGCACACAATCTCGTGCACTCAATGGCTCAAATTAAAAATGACTGTCATGCAACTACCTGGGGCAGTGATTCTCAACCTTCCTAATGTCGTGGCCCTTTAATACAGTTCCTGTGGGTCGCGACCCACAGGTTGAGAACCGCTGCCCCAGGGGCTTGGCTGGCTCTTTGAGAAGCAACAGAACGGAGGTCAGGAGTGTGGCCCCAGCAATACTCTGTGTTCATGGCTGGGGGCACACTGCCTGCTGTCTCTGGACCTCACGTCCCTGTTCCTAGCACCATGTGGACTGTTTAACGGAGGTGATCTTGTTGTCACTGCAGTGTCTGTGGCTCTGCTGAGACCACAGCATGCAGGCCCAGGCTCCCACAGTCCTGCCTGCATGGAGAGTGCCCCCCTGTTTACCCACACGCCTCCCTGTGGACTTCTTCATATCACTCGAAGCTCAGTCCCAGAGCTGGGGAGGGATTCCGCTGGCTAGGGCGCCACACAGTCTGCACAGTTCTGCCATCCTAGAGGCCCCAACTCAGAATAAAAGCAATCAAAAGGAAGAGAAACCCTGATAGTGACTTGTCCACTAACAGCAGAGCCCCACAGACTGGGTAGCTTCACCAGCCACATGTATCCCTTGCACCCTGGGGTGGCAGAGCCTGAGGTCAGATGGCTCTCCATAGTGTGTGTGCTTCTTAAAAGGCCACTTGTCCTTTTAGAGGAGGACCCTACCCTTAAGGCCTCACTTGACCTCGTTACCCCTAAAATCCCAGACTCCAAATGCAGTCACACAGGTTTAGGGCTTTAACATTCAAGTTTGGAGTGCACAGCTCAGTCCATCAACAGAGCCCAGTGACGGGCAGGAGGGAGAGTGACCAGCATGACACCCCTCAGACCCACCATCCTGCCCAGCTGTGCTGCCCAAACCCCTCACGTGCCAGCCCTCACTGCCCCTTCCCAAATCCTTTCCCTGGTCCACCTTATTTAGACCAAGGTGGCTCCTTGATGGTGCCTTTTGAAGCCTCTGACAGGCAGAGATGACACTGTCCCCGGGGGCCAGGCCAGCAGGGAGGGGGCCGGCGGAGCACACTCCCTCACTGTGACCCTGTCCCTGCCACATCTCCTTTATGGAGTCCTGACATTTGAGGACCCTGTGCCCTGTCTTCCCCATTTCCCACCTCAGTCCTCATATGGCTGTGACAAGGGACAGGAGCACCGGAGCCAGGATGTGATGGGGTCAGAACTGAGCTCAGGCAGCCCACATCCAGAGGCCACACACTGTCCCCGTGTGTAGAGCAGATTCCAGGCCAGGAGACCTCCGGGTTGTGTGGGGATTCACTGGGGAAGTGACTAGAAGGCCGCACTGACTGTGCTTTGGGTCTGAGTCAGAAGAGGTTTTGAACCATCTGGAGAGCTTTGGGTGGAAAACGCATGAAGAGGGACGCAGATTAATGCAGGAGGTGGAGCCGAGTGAAAAGACCAGAAGGAGGGATTCTGTGCAAGGACAGTCTGTGGGCAGAATCTAGGTGGGCCAGGGCTTAAGTGTCCAAATTCTATGGGCGTTAACGGGCACTCACCACATGCCAGGCTGAGAACACACACCAGCCACCAACCAGGATCACCTCGCGAGCACTGTGAGAAACAGGAGATGCTATTCGGGGGCCTTAGGTGTGTGTGCGTGCCGTGTGTCTGTGTGGGGATGTGTGTGTGTCCAGTGTATGGCGGAGGTGTGATACGTGGTGTGTGGCATGGGGTACAAGGACAGCTGTGATGGCCATTCCATAAAAAGGGTTCCAAAATTGCTTCAAAGGGTGGAGTAGGTGCTGGCATGGGTGCACAGCTTCCCAGGGAGTACTTTGAAGGTGACCGGAGTGATATTTAGCAATGAGATACATAGCACTTTTTCTAGGTTAGGTTCGTGAACTTAAATCGTCCCACTTCCTGTGTGTGACACGTGGGGGTGGTGGTGTTGGCGGAGTGTTGCAGGGGACATGTGCAGTGTATGTGATGTTTATACAAGTGTGTGGTGTGTGGTTCATGTGCGATGCGTGTGCCATGTGTGGGGCGTGCGAGCGTGTAATGTGGTGTGTGGGATACGCAGGGGACTGACCCAGAAAGGCTCAAAGGCGGGGTGAAGAGCATCTGTCACGTGCATCCCTCGGAGCACGTGTGGGGCAGGCCCTCTGTGAGAGCCACAGCAGCGGTGCGGAGCAGGGGACTCCACTGAGCCCCTTGGTCTCCCGGGACCCCGCGGACTGTGGGGGTGGCGAGGAGGCGGCAGCCGGGCGGGGAGGTACCCGCAGGTCTGGCACAGACCCTGGCGACGGCTCCGCTCACGACCGTGAGGGCCCCAGCCCCGGGGCGCTGCAGGAGGCTCTGTGTCCGGCCTAGCCGGGGGCGTCCGCAAAACCTCAGGTGAGAGCCTGGGCAGACGAGGGGACGAGGGGCGGGAAGCTCGGCAAGGCCGCGGCGGCGACAGGGACTGGCTGTGCGCCCCAGCCCAGCAGAGGCGGCGGGAGTGGGACGCAGGGAACCCCAGGGCGTGGGGAGACGCGGCCCAGACGGGACCAGCGGGGACTCCTACGTGCGCCTGTCGCCAGGGCCGCCGCGGAGCTGCGTTCAAGCTCTGGGCGACTGTGCGGGGCCCTTCGCCTCCCTTGCCTGCGCGGGACCCTACGGGAGGGGCGGCGACGGTTGGAAGGGGACCTGGGAGCTCAGCCCGGGACTGCCTCGCCGGAGGCTTCTACCTCAGTTTCCCCGACTCGCCACCCCTTTCCCTGCAGCTGGGGGCTTCTCCCAGAGGACCACAGCTGGGCTCTAGGACCCGGCCTGACACGGCAGGCGCGTGGTCCGCGCTGGGGACCCGAATTCTTGCAGCCCCTAGAGTCCCGGCGGGCACAGCCAGGCCGCCCGACCGCAGGAAGCCTCGCCTGGGCACCCGCTGCCCGCTTCGTGCTCGGGCGGGGGTGTCCTCAGGCTCCCAGAGGAGCCGGGCCCAGTCCTCGCCACGGACTACCTGTCCCAAAGCCATGGTCCCCCAGCGGCCGCCCACACCTCCTCTCGCCCTCCCCTCTCCTCTCCTCCACCTGTCAGCCACCTTTAATCCTGCGTGTTGGATGCCACCTCGGCTCACAGCTTCCCAGTGTCTTCCCCTCGCACTTACAACACAGCCCAGACGCTGCCCTCGCTTCGGATACCCTGCAGGTCGGTCCCCTGCGTCCCCCATCCCAGCCTCTGACCTGGAACATTCTCTCATCCAGCAGGTCTGGGCTGGAATGTGCTCTCTGGAGGGCCCCTCCGGGCGGGCGTTGTCTGCCATAAAAGCGGGTTCCTTCCCTCCTGGGGCTTGTAAAAACCCTCTGGTGTTTGATCCATAGGGAAGTTTCTTTTCCGGCTGGATGGGAGCTTCCTGAGGGCCAGCTCTGCCTCCACGTGCTCTCAGGCATCTCCTGCACGTGGTAAGATTCAGTAGCACGTGTTGACAGTGGGAATAGATGGCTCAGCCCAGAGAGAGATCATTTGTTTGCAGGGAGTTTTGTCAGACAGAGCTGATGGGCCTTTCTTTTTCTTTCTTTCTTTCTTTCTTTCTTTCTTTCTTTCTTTCTTTCTTTCTTTCTTTCTTTCTTTCTTTCTTTCTTTCTTTCTTTCTTTCTTTCTTTCTTTCTTTCTTTCTTTCTTTCTT